>JBAMBL010002950.1:0-246644 GCA_037043405.1 Drosophila subquinaria
TCGAAGAGCTCTTAGGCATACCTTAAAAGTTTTTTTTTTAATTATAAGGGTAAACAGTTACAGGTTAAATAAGGTATTTTTTTCCCACATTTTGACATTAAATCACATCAAATATTGCAATTTTAAAATCTCTGATGTCTTATTCAAAAATTTCTGATATCCCATAAAAAAACCTCTTTACGAGGTAAAAGTCTAGTGACGAAAACATTTTCATGCCCCAAAATTTCTGATATCCAATTTTGTGACAAATAATATTAAGTTTTACACTTAAATTATTTTAAACAAAATTTTTGCATTCGGCACTGCGCAAAACAGTGAGTTTTATTTGGTCTGAAGAATTGAGACATTTTAGCGCAATGTGCCGAGTGCAAAAATTTTGTTTAAAATAATTTATGTTTAAAACTTAATATTATTCGTCACAAAATTGGATATCAGAAATTTTGGGGCATGAAAATGTTTTCGTCACTAGACTTTTATTTGTTACACAAGAGATCATTAAAGAAGCAATACCTTAGCCGAGGTAATGATCTTGACAAGGTCTAAGAAATAATAAAAATAGAATTTAAAAAATATATTTTCAAAAATGACAGAATATAATATTTTATACTTAACGGCTTTATCATTAACGGCATTTATTGCCTTAATTTTTTAAAATGCACTTCGTAATAGCCGAAGGTCAGAAACTGATTACTGACTTAAAATCTATCGAGTGGCAAAGATATTAATGGATCATGGAATAAAATAATGGAATAAATAAATAATTAAAGTAACAATGTCGAAAAGAACACATGCTGCAATAAGATCAGCATATAACAATGACCCTGAATTTGCAAACAGGGCGAAACACTTACTTACATTATTCCAAGATCCAATAAGCATCTACGAATTCGAAGTAGCCTATATGAGCGAATTCGACACCGAGATTTCGCTGTTAATACATTGTGACGCTACACAAAAAGGTATCGTTTTATCGACCATACCTGGCATCCAAGTAATTTCTTACATAGACGAGAATGACATACTTGGAAGAGTTTTGATAATTAAGGTTAAATTATCACTCAATTAATAGTCACAACTGTCGGTAAAAAGAAAAGTCCACACTTCCATACTATATGGATTGGAACGATATTCGTACGAAAGTTAAAGAACTAAGAACTGAGTTCGACAAATCGTACAAATGTATCAATCAAAACCGACAAATTCAAGCAAGCACCGTAAATAAGCACACTACAAATTTAGTGCGTATTTATAATGAAATACGGGAGCTGTTCAATGATAATAAAAATAAATTATCGGAACTACACTGGACTCAAGCTTCAGACGTTATCAAGCGTCTAAGAGAAAATCTTTCTACAATCAAAGAGAGATATGAGTTAGACATTAACTTGCCTAACATAATCACCAGTCCAGTAATATTTATAGTGACTGATGTGGATGAAAAAACATCCATGAGCAATAGGCCAAAGTCACCTAACACAGGATATCTCAGCATAGTCTCAGAAGAAGATTCTAAGGAATCTACTAATCCCGATAGCCCCACAACAAGTGCAGAGGCAAATACACAAACGGAAATAAACAAAACCGGAAAAATGGCTCAAACATTAGTGCAATTCTTAAAAACAGCGTCATCTCTGATACCAGATTTCGATGGCAAGGCTGAAAATTTAAGAAGCTTTTTAGACGCGTTGCAGTTGGTGGACTCAATAAAAGAGACCCACGAAGCAACAGCTGTCCAATTGATTAAAACAAAGCTAAAAGGAAGCGCTCGCAATTTGATAGGCAATGAGCAGACAATTGCAGTAATTGTGGGTTCACTATCCAGCACTGTCAAGGGCGAATCTGTTGAAGTACTAGCAGCAAAGCTAATGAGCCTTCAACAGAGAAACAAAACTGCCAACCAATATACAGATGAGGTTGAGAAATTGACAAAAGCCTTAGAGGGAGCCTATATAAATGATGGGCTCTCTCGAGAAATTGCAACCAAGTATAGCACACAGCAAGCTATCAAAGCAATCACTAAAAATTGCACAATCGATAAGGTAAAACTTATCATGCAAGCTGGTACATTCAATAATATGAATGACGCCATATCCAAATTTGTAAATAGTTGCACAGAAGCGACCGGACAGCCAAACACTGTCCTATATTACAAAAATCACTCACAGCGCGGCGGAAACCGCGGACGTGGGAATCAAAGAGGTAGCTTCCGCAATCGCAACAATAATTCCAACAATAATTATACCAATAGTAACCAATACAACAATGGACGAGGCCAATATGGAGGAAACTCGAGAGGCCGTGGCAACTCGAATCGAGTCCACAACAACAATAATAACTCAGGTAATGTCAGAGTAGCCCAAAATACATCGGGAAACTCACAAAACCCTTTAGATACTCAACAGTAGAAAATGCAAGGGTTCATACCATTAATCTCAGTCAGAATATATTTGTATCATTCAACCATGTGGCTACCGGAAAAAAACTTGTCTTTTTAGTAGACACAGGTGCAGACATTTCAATAGTTAAAGAAAATTCTGATGTCTTTCATGACATACAAGATAATTACATAATAGACATAAAAGGAATAAGTCAAGAAGTAACCAAATTCAAGGGGTTAACTTCTATTGAGATACAAACCGCTAAGTACATAATCCAACACGATTTTCATATTGTGGATTTACAATTCGCTATCCCTTGTGATGGCATATTAGGAATCGATTTTATAAAAAAATACAACTGTCAATTAGACTTCAAGCCATCTGAAGATTGGCTTATAATTAGACCCAATAACTTAAAATTTCCAATTTATGTTCCAATAACATACAGTTCTGGCAATAACTCAGTACTTCTGCCAGCAAGATCCCAAGTTTTTAGAAAAATCCAATTAAATTCAAAAGAGGACAGTGTATTGATTCCAAATCAAGAAAACAAGCATGGTATTTACATAGCAAGTACCATAGCAACATCTAAAAACGCTTTTATAAGACTACTCAATACAACAAATAAAGATCAAGTAGTCTGTACAAATAATTTAGCGTATGAATCACTTTCGAACTACAAAGTAGTCAAAACTAATCCAGAAAATAGAGAAAAATCTGTATTATCTCAACTTTTGAAAAACTTTCCTCCACAATTCAAATCGCAGCTTTCAAGCTTATGCACCCAATATAATGATATATTCGGTTTAGAAACTGAACCAATAAGCACAAATAACTTTTATAAACAAAAACTGAGATTAAAGGATAATGAACCAGTATATACAAAAAATTACAGAAGCCCACACAGTCAGGTGAACGAAATACAGAAACAAGTCGGAAAATTGATCACCGACGGGATTGTTGAACCATCTGTATCTGAATACAATAGCCCATTATTACTTGTCCCTAAAAAATCATCTCCATGTTCAGAACAGAAGAAGTGGCGATTAGTGATTGACTATCGTCAAATTAATAAAAAATTACTGTCCGATAAATTTCCACTCCCAAGAATTGATGACATTTTGGATCAAGTTGGACGAGCAAAATATTTTTCATGCCTTGACTTAATGTCAGGATTTCATCAAATTGAACTCGAAAAAAGTTCAAGAGATATAACGTAATTTTCAACGAGCAATGGCTCGTATCGCTTCACGCGATTACCTTTCGGACTAAAAATAGCGCCTAATTCATTTCAGAGAATGATGACTATAGCATTCTCTAGATTAGAACCTTCACAAGCAGTCCTTTATATGGATGACTTAATAGTTATAGGTTGTTCCGAAAAACATATGCTTAAAAACTTAACAGACGTTTTTGAGAAATGTAGGAAATACAATCTAAAGTTACATCCAGAAAAATGTAAATTTTTTATGCATGAGGTGCCTTTTCTCGGTCATAAATGCACAGATAAAGGAATACTTCCTGACGACCAGAAATATGACGTCATTAAGAATTACCCTACGCCGCACAATGCGAACAGCGCTAGACGTTTCGTTGCATTTTGCAATTATTATAGACGTTTCATTAAAAACTTCGCCGAATATTCACGGCACATAACAAGATTATGTAAAAAGAATGTTCCTTTTGAGTGGACAGTCGAATGCCAAAACGCATTCCAATATTTAAAAACAAAACTTATGGAACCTACTTTGCTACAATATCCTGATTTCAGCAAAGAATTTTGTATAATTACTGATGCAAGTAAGCTAGCGTGTGGAGCGGTTTTAACTCAAAACCATAACGGACTCCAACTTCCCATTGCATACGCATCAAGAGCTTTCACTAAGGGAGAAAGCAATAAGTGTACAACCGAGCAGGAATTAGCTGCAATTCACTGGGCAATATTACATTTTCGACCATATATTTATGGAAAACATTTTACAATCAAAACAGATCACAGACCATTAACATATTTGTTTTCAATGATCAATCCGAGTTCTAAACTGACGCGTATGAGGCTAGAATTAGAAGAGTATGATTTCACGGTTGAATATCTGAAGGGAAAAGACAATTATGTAGCTGATGCGTTATCAAGAATAACCATTAAAGATCTACAAAACATAACTGGAAATATAATGAAAGACACTACAAGATATCAAAATAGACAGAAAATCCGCGCGGATAACAAAGAAATAGAATTGCCTAGGCAATCTATAGAGCAAGCTTCTAAGCCCATAAGTAGTCATAAACAATGATGAGGTACGTAAAGTAGTGACATTGCATGTAAAAAATACGCTATGTTTATTTAAACATGGTAAAACAATTACTGCAAGATATGATGTTAGCGATTTATATACCAATGGAACTCTTGACTTAGGTCAGTTTTTCCAAAGGCTTGAAATGCAAGCCGGTATACATAAAATCAGCCAACTCAAAGTGGCACCGTGGGAAAATATCTTTGAACATGTTTCAATTGATAATTTCAAGAAAATGGGCAATAAAATATTGAATACATTAAGAGTAGCGCTACTCAACCCGGTGACCCTAATAGAAAAACAAAAAGAAAAAGAAGCTATACTGTCTAAATCCCATGACGACCCAATACAAGGAGGTCTTAACGGCCTTGCAAAAACTTTGGCCAAGGTCAAAAGACATTATTTTTGGAAAGGTATGACTCGAGATATTACTGAGTACATACGAAAATGTCAAAAATGCCAAAAAGCTAAAATAACCAAGCACACTAAGACCCCATTAAGAATAACAGATACGCCAATAAATGCATTCGACAGAGTGATAGTAGACACTATTGGTCCACTACCAACATCAGAAAATGGCAATGAATATGCAGTCACTCTAATATGTGACCTGCCTAAATATTTAGTTGCCATACCAGTTCCAAATAAGAACGCGAACACTGTCGCTAAAGCAATTTTTGAATCTTTTATTCTGAAGTACGGTCCAATGAAGACGTTCATTACGGACATGGGAACAGAATACAAGAATTCAATTATAAATGATTTGTGCAAATACCTAAAAATCGAAAATATTACATCAACTGCACACCACCACCAGACAGTTGGAACAGTAGAACGTAGTCATAGAACTTTTAATGAATACATACGCTCATATATATCGGTTGATAAAACTGATTGGGACGTATGGCTTTAATATTTCGTTTTTTGTTTCAACACGACACCCTCAATGGCACATCATTATTGCCCATATGAGTTAGTATTTGGTAAATCAAGTAATTTACCAAAACAATTTAATAGTATAAACAATATAGAAGTACTCTACAATATAGACGATTATGCTAAAGAGAGTAAATATAGACTAGAAGTAGCATACAAACGAGCTAGAATTATGTTAGAAGAACATAAGAAAAGAAATAAAGATTTATATGATTTAAAACTCAAAAACATAGATTTATCAATAGGAGATAAAGTATTGTTAAAAAATGAAGTAGGACATAAATTAGACTTTAAATATACGGGCCCCTATAAGGTAGACAGTATAGAAGAAAGAGATAACATAATCATCTCGAATAATAGAAATAAGAAACAAAAAGTTCATAAGGATAGGCTAAAAAAGTACATAACTTGAAAATTTTTATGAAAACGAACAAAAACAGCGGTTTATTAACCTTCACAATTGAGAACGAAAAAATAATAATTGTAATAACAAAAATATAAATACAAAAAAATTTTTTTTTGAATTTTCATTTTTCATATATTTTTAAATAATCGCAAACATATTTGAAACGTATAATTAACAAACATATAATTAACTTTTATAATTCCATAAAGGAATAATTTTCTTTTTATTTTTTTTTTATTATTATTATTGTCAAACACCTATACATATAAGTAAATACGACAAAAAAAAAAGAATACACAAACAAAAAAAATAATAATATTTCATAAATTAAAGATAAATATATATATATATAAAAAAAAAAAAAATTTTAAACACAAAAGAATAAAAAAAAAAAGATAATATTAATTAATAAAATAACTACATATATTACGTTATTTTTAAAAAGGAGGGAGATGTAGTATGCGCATATATATAGACAGACAATTATCGCAAATAGCAACACATAAGTTGCAATATATATGTAATCAAAACAACGGCACTTTGTCGTTAAGCAAAGCACCCAACACATTCCAAGGCCAAATGTAATTTGATCGCACTTGAATGCAGCGGGCACAATTAGAGCCGCGTCAGCGTTCTCACGCTTTGACCGCTCTTGATATATATGTGCATAACTCACTCTCTCTGTAGCACATATAAGCATATATAGATTTGGCTGCTCTACCGCTCTCTGTAAAAGAGCGGCGCAGCTTTAGGCTAAGTTTACTTTTAAGAATTATGAAAAGACATTGAATAAAGATACCTAAACCGCATCAGACGTGTTTTCTATTGGAATTATAAATAAGTTTTTACAGTTGTTAGTCATTGTATGGGCTTTGGGTAAATTGAAAAATTACCTGTATGGGTCAAAAGAAATCAACATCTTTACAGACCACCAACCCCTTACCTTCGCTGTCTCCGACAGAAACACACATGCGAAAATCAAAAGGTGGAAATCATTCATTGATGAACACAACGCACAATGGTTCTTACTCCCTCCTTCTCTATTCTTTCGCAGGTTTAAACTTGCGGTCCTGGTACTGTTAGGGGTAGCACATTGTCGGATTATCGACTACACCCACTCCAACTACATTCCAGTAATAGAAGGGAAAGTGTTGGTATGGAAACAAAGGGACTATTTAAGGCATTCAAGAAACTTGACAGAGTTCACTATCATGACAGATGAGACAGCTAAATTAACAGAATTATTCCCTCAATCGCATATGCGAAAATTATTAGATGTCGACGTAGAACACATTAGAAATTTGTTGTCCGTGGTAAGAGTGCACCATAGAATGGCAAGGAGCCTAGACTTTTTAAGCTCAGCACTAAAGGTAATAGCAGGCACGCCAGATGCGGCCGATTATGAGAAGGTTAGGTGGTCCGAATCGAAGTTAATTGATGCAAACAATAGGCAAATAGTGATTAATTCAGAAACAAATTAATAAACTCACAGATGCTATAATTGAAAAAGTTAAAGCAAGGAAGAATGAGATAGTTGATACACCGCATTTATATGAAACACTATTAGCGAGAAATAGAATGTTAATAGACCAAATCTCAAACTTGATACTCACTAAGGCTGGCATAATAAATCCCACTATTTTTAATCATGAAGATTTGAAGACAATTTTATATGAACACCCTGTAGAGATCCCCATAGTAAGCCTAGCTGAAGCATCAGAAATTAAAGTCCTACAGTCCGAGAACATGGTTCATATACTCATAGCCTACCCAAGAATTAAATTCATCTGTACCAAGGTCACCATCTTCCCAGTATCTCATCAACATGTCACGATTAGGGATGGCACGATTAATCATATGATACACAATAATCGATTATTTTGCTTCCATTGGCGATTTTATTGTATCGTTAAAATTGTTGCGATTAATTGAAACACTAATCGATTATTCGTTCAAATAATCGCGTCGTTGCCAAAATTTTTTCAGGGAAGCACACATGGAGATTTTATTCCAAAAAAATAGTAGCAAAAATATATTTGAAAATTTTTGTTTGCAGTTACTCTTAGAATTGTTTAATACAATTTTCTGCATCAAAATATTTTTTGTGAAAAATTGAGGAAAAAAGTTGAAAAAGTAGACTTTTACACAAATTTGAAATTTTCGAAGGGTACTTAATGGGTTAAAGAAAGTTTTGTGTCATTCAAACGGAATTTAAATGACCTTTCCATTGATGAAAATATGTTAACGATAACGGCTCAAATAAGTCAAATGTCAAAATTTGACCTGCATACTTTAAGCTGTGAGCCACTGTATTTATATTTTTTGGGCATTTTATTATTGTTCTTAATTTTTTTTGCTATACAATGGCATTGCATTACACAATATTTTACAAAACTATAACAAAAATTAATCATTTGATTAATCGATTATTTTTAGTTTTCGTCGATTAATTGCAATTAATAATCGCGTAGCTTAAATTAATCATATGATTCAATAATCGATTAATACATTTTTTTTGCCATCCCTAGTCACGATGCAACTACAAGATGACATAGTAGCCGAATGCAAAAACGATGTCCTAGCGGTTAATGAGTGCGTAACAACAACATTCGCATCCGTTTGTAAGGAAATGGCACAAGACAACTGTGCACGAGCACTGCATGCGAGCGGCGCTGCCTCCCGCCGCACGCAACCAAGCCACCTGAAGCCTATCTCGCAAGTGGATGATGGAATCATAATCATCAACGAGAGCACAGCAAGGGTCAGTACAGACAATGGCCCAGAGATAACCACGAACGGAACACACCTCGTCACCTTCCGTTTCTCCGCAACCATCAATGGCACAGAATATGTGAGCCAGCGTGATATATTAAATAGGGCGCCAGACATAGCAGGGTCACCACTACTCAACATCGTCAGTCATGACCCAGCTTTGAGTATGCCTCAACTTCATAGGATGAACAATAATAACCTTCGTGTCATCCAAGAACTGAAAGACGAGTTGGCGTCCGCCGATTCATTCCATATGTGGACTATTGTCGGCGTTGCTCTCAGCATCATCCTAAGTGGCTTAATCATCATATGGCATATCACGAAAAGGAAACAGGCTTCGCGAGAGGCACAAAGGGTCATCAACAGCTACAAAGTAACCGAGGACGGTCATAAACTTGAGGGGGAGTAGTTAACACATAAGAATTGCACATAAATACTTTGTATAAGAATCTTGCACAATAATAATTTTTGCACATTTACTTCAACCATATTCCGCTGACGCATGAGTTCAGCGACCCCGACCACAATGGTCAGCATCGGTAACCTGTAACCTATAAGCTATAAGTCTGACAAAAAAAAATAACGAAATTCCAAGTACAACGTCAAAGAAATGAAGAAAACAAAACAACGTCATATATGACGCTGCCAATAAATTCTTTGCAAAATGCAAACACTGGTTGAAAGTAGACAATAGAAAAACTAACGGGACAACAAAATCAAAAACGACCGATCACATGTTTTTTTCTAGTCTTCCTTACACTCATCGTTAAAAAAATTTGCTTTGGATCAGTGCACGTTTGTGTTAAATTGAGGATTTTTGCAATGCCTGGCAAACGCACTAAGGATAATTTGATTCAATTAGTTTACTTTCTTTTTAAGAAATGAAAAACAGCAAAAGAGTTAGCTGAAATGTATCAAATTAAACTTAGAATATTGAGAAGCGCTTAAACTTCGCAATATTCAATGTTAACAGATCTCCGGTGTACTGGAATGACGTCATTTTTTGTGACAAGACCAAGATCATGATGTATTATCATGATGGACCCAGCAAAGTTTGGCGGAAACCAAATACAGCCCTCCAGGCCAAAAACATTATATCCACTGTTAAATTTGGAAAGCTTTCAGTCATGGTGTGGGGCTGTATTTCATCCAAAGGCTTTGAAGAGCTGCGCATATTTAACGATATAATGACAAAAGAGTTATATTTAGACATATTAAAAAATGAATTGTCAAGAAGTGCGCACAATTTTTGCTTCGTTAATCCTGAAAACAGCAGCAAACTCAAATACAACCTGTACCAGGACAATGATCCGAAGCACAAATCGCTGCTGCGTCGCACCTGGCTGCTTTATAATTGCAGCAAAGTTATTGACATGCCCGCCCAGAGTCCGGATCTCAATCCTATCGAAAGTTTGTGGGCTTTGCTCAAGAATAAGGTAGCCAAACGGAGCCCAAAAACCAAACTTGAGTTGATTAAGTGCGTGAATGAGGAGTGGCTTAAAATTCCGGAATATTACGACATTAATGCACTTATATCGTCGATGTCGCGGCGCCTCAGGACAGTTATGGCTGCTAATGGCGGGCACACACAATATTAGACAATTATAGCGTGTTGTTGAAAAGATATAGCCTTTTAGAGATTAATGTTTGCATTTTGCAAAGATATTCTAGACAGCTAATATTTGCTGTTTTTTTTTTGTTTCTATGAAATTATTATGTTTTTGTTTCTATTTTTATTACTTTTGTTAATTATATTATTTAAGAATACATACATAATGAAAAATATTGTGAAGGACTGAACATGAAAACAAGTGCCTTTCCTAATAAATAATTATGTTAAAGCTCAAATTGGGTGACTATTTTATTTTGCAAAGAATTAGTTGACATACTGTATGTAGTGTTATTAATCTTTTTTGCGCTTTATCAAATGTATGCTATAACATATAAATAAAAATTATTTACATATAAATTATTTTAAAACAAATTTTTGACTTTCGGCACATTGCGCTTAATTCTTCATACCTTATAAATATTACTATTTTGCGCAGTGCCGAGTGACAAAATTTTTTTTTTAAAATCAGGCCTGTTTTGGTTTTTACTTTCATCAAGATTTTGCGAAAATGAATTTCCCTCACTTGTTCCGGTTTTCACTTTCGACAAGATTTTGCGGATTGAATTCACGTGACATTGAGCTAGTGATTTTGAATTCGGAAGGGATAAATCGATGATTTTGGCATGCTTAGCATAAAATTAAAGTAAAAACAAAATATTTATAAAATAATCCAATGTTTTAGGAATAATGCAACATCATCAGATAAACAAACAGTAATTTATTTGATTTTTAATTAATTTTTTTTTCATCATACCTCAAAATCGATAAGACTCTAACCTAAAATTTTTGTCGGATTTGCTCGACTTGTTCTAATTTCCGCAAGAATTTGTGAAAATTAATGGGAAGTTTATTAGGACTGCCCTTGTATGTGAGGAAAGTAGTATATATTTTGGAACAAATTTTAAACCACAATTTAAGTGCTTTTAAGCATTGCGTAAAATAATGAATTAAATTTATATTTTTTTAAATGCAAGTTTGGACTAGACTGTTTGTTATTTAATGCAAAAAAAAACACTTTTTTTTTTGTAAACAAACAACAATTGCAACAATTGACAAGTCTGCAAAAATACATTTCTCAACCCTGAAATCAACCCGCACTTTCAAAAATACAAAAGTTATAACGAAAGTAGGTTTTACCTTTGAAAAATGATTCCACTTATTATTAAATAAATAAATGATGAATTAATTAAACATTTTGACAGGCGAAAATTCTTTTGACAAAAATGTCTGATTCTCTCAGAACATTTTCCAGCACTGTTCTGCTAAAAATTACTTAACACAATGTGTGAGGGAAGTTCGGCGGGAAATGTAAAGGAATTTTAAGGGAAATTCGATCAAATCTTGCGGATTAAAATTTGCAAAAAACAAGTGAAAACCGGAACAGGCCTGAATAATTTATGTGTGAAACTTAATATTATTCGTCACATAATTGGATATCAGAAATTTTGGGGTATGAAAATGTTTTCGTCACTAGACTTTTTTTTATAAGATATCAGAAATTTGCTAACTATGTTAAAAGGTGTTAAGTGTTTTTAAATCTACGTTAGTACCATGGCCTCGATAATCATGAGAATATAAATATAATAATATATTAATATTATATTAAGCTAATAGGTAATATCTTCCAAATCCATCCATAAAATTTTTCGTGTCATATATCAAAAAATTTTACACACTACAACATATTGAAAATTAAAAAAAAACGTTATCGGCGTTTTCTCAAAAACCGCCAAAATGTGGGAAAAAAAAGAGCCCTTTAAAAGACCTTTTCAACGATATATAGATCGTAGATCTGTAGCTTTTTTCGTCTGGATACTGTGAGGGTTTTAATTGTAGCGGGCTTTAGTGATTTCCTGCTAAACTAGCGTTTTTCGAAAAACTCGTAGACCAAACGTTTCTAGATTTTTGATCGGGAACAAGTCCTCATTCACCGATTTGAGATATTTCAACGCTTTGATACAGACAAACAAACAGACAAATTGACTTTTCATCTCATTTTCGGAAGGCCACTAAAAATTTCAAAAAAAAATATCTTTTGAACCAGTGCACATTGGGCTAGAACTATTTTTTTTTTGACATAAAGTCAAAAATTTTTGTCAAATGTATCTTAAATTTGACTTAATATTTCAAAAGGGCAAACATTAGGTATATCGAATCAATAAACAAAAAATTTTTGGTGGCAACGTTGTATTTTTGCCAGGCTAGCAAAGTCAGATGTTTTGTCAGCTGACTTTTAGCCGAAATTGGCGGGAAGCCTTTACTCAATTGTGCGCTTTTGCTGTGGAAAGACCAGTTATCCAAATCTTTGTTGAAAATATGAAAAATAAAGGACAAGTTATACCAAAAACACTTATTGTTAAGTTATTCGAAATATGCGTACAATGTTGTAGTGTTGGATTGTCTATGTTATGTCTTATTTTAGAAAAAAACTAACCGAAGTGCTCGTGTACCGTGGAGTAAAAACCAAAAAGTAATTATGCAAATGTTTACTCTTAACTGTGACTTAAACTTGTCATTAACACTTTTTGCCCAATTTCGCCCATTCTCTTTAAAAACACATGTTGCAGCTGTGCATTAATGCAAGAAAATAGGCTTTTTTCCGTAGTAAGATAGGGAGGGGGTCAAATTAAAAATCGAAAGTAATTATAAATTCTAATTTTGCCTGATTAGCAAACATTCGAAGAAAAAAATACAAAATTCTAAATTAGTCTAACTAATAAGTCTGGCCCAATGTGCAGTGGTCCGATATTGATGATCGAGGTGTCATTTGACGCGTATTTTTGATAGGAATAGCAAAAAATTAAAAAAAAAAAAATATCAAAAGGCTCCAACGGCCCGATTGCCTGCAATCGACTAGATTTGGCCCCTCCCACAAACACCTGTTTATCTCACGAGCCAGGTGAGTTTCCAAAAGTCTTAGTATGCAAATTTGATAGTTAAATTCATACCTTTCCATCGGTTCATAACTCTAACAGTCATAGCAAATTTTCCATTCTTCCTGTATATATTGCTAGTCGCTTTTCGCACCCTTCGTGATGCTTCGTGGGATTTTGTCCTTTTTACTTTTTTAAAGAATATAATATCTATATACAACGTGGGCCCTAATCAGTTACGCACCTAACTTATTTAATAAAACAAAATCTAGTGGGCAATTTGTATTAAAATCTTTTTATTCTTATTTGATGAAGTATTTTCTTATGTTTTTACATATTTAGATTGTATTTTTTCTCCTTAGCTTTCTTTACCAGCCACACTATCATTCTGTTGGTCGTGGTTTTTCTGTAGCATCCGTCAAAAAATAACAACATTTCAGCTTGCGTGCCACTGAAGAATCAAATTGCTTCCCTTCTGTCGCATTTTTTTTTTGACGGTCCTTACGACCGTGAATCAATTTTTTTTGGAAGCTTTCATCTAAACTTTATTTTTAATAATTTATCTAATGGTCTTACGTCTCAAATTGAGCTCCTTGGCCATTCTCGTCCTGAAATTGCTTAATTTCTTCTTTTCTGTTCACGTAAAGTCTTAACCAAACCAGGAGCATTCACGGTACTTTTTCGACCTTTGTTTTTTGCTATTTTATACTTCTAAGTTGCCTTGAAGCGAGCAATAGTGAATTAACTAAATCTGCCATTCACTCCTATATTTTCTAACAATTTAAAAATGGTTGTGTTTTTTTGCCCTCTAAATTCAATATTTGCATTAGCTCTCTTTTTACTTTTATTGTTGACAAACTTTCAACAGACAATATTTGAACTGACTTCTAAGTAAATTGATTTCAAAATATACTTAAGTAGAAGAAATAATAACGAGTGCTTATCTGTGCGGGTTTCTTTAGGCACAGTATTGCTTCAAAAAGTGCGACACCGATTAGAGCCCACCCTGAATATAAAACTCTTTGTCCTGACTCACTGACACATCAACGTGTAGCCCAAACGGTAAAAAATAGAAGCTAAAATTTTCACACAACATAGGTGAGACAAATTTATCGTGCACTAAGTCGGCGTTTTGCGAAATTCGACCTCTTAGTGGATCAAATTCGGGGTCAAAGGTCAGGAAATTGCTTAGTATGAAACATTTTTTGTTTCTTAAGAAATCTCAACCAAACGTACAGAATATATGTTTGGGACTGTCTCTTACATTCTGACCAAATTTGGTCAAAGTCGGATGACTATGTATATCACATAGCTGCCATAGGAACAATCTGATGCAACTTAATTTTTAGAATCAAAAACTCTAATGTTGTATGTTACAAAACTCACAGATGAAATCTTCTTTCTAAATTTTGACTTTTTTCTTTTAGCTTTTAGCTTTTTTTCGCCAAATTTAGGTTTTTTCCCGCCAAATCACTAAATCTAACTTTCAGCCAAAGTTTAATTGCAAGGAAGAAACATTAAAACCGCGGACAGTGGAAGTTAAATATTTTCGTTTTTTTACAAAAAATGCTATATTATATAAATTTGTTAAAGCGGACTACTAAGGACCTACTTTTAAATTTTGCAAGCGAAGCGAGCAGGGGACGGAGCCCCCTAGTATTATAAAAATGTTTAAAACCGGACAAATAAAGACCTTCTTCTCAATTTTACGAGCGAAGCGAGCTGGGGGTTTGCGAGCAAAGCCAGCAGGGGGCGGTGCACAGAAAAAAAAATCCGGGATATTTAGCCCGGATTCAATCCGAAACGATGTCAGAAGTGGGGTAATCTCGGATTTGCTTAAACCAAGTATGAAATACTTGATTTTTTCAATCCCGAATTCAATCCTGAAATTCAGGCTAAAAAAAAATAATATTTTTTGTTACATTTAAATTTTTTTTTAAATTTTTTTTTTAAGATTTTTTTTTTACTTTTTTGCTTTTATTTTTTTAATTTTTTTTTTTACTTTTTTGTTTTTACTTTTTTTTTTTTAATTTTTTTTTTTTAATTTTTTTTTTTTAATTTTTTTTTTTTAATTTTTTTTAATTTTTTTTTTTAATATTTTTTATTTTATTTTTTTTTTTAATATTTTTTTTTTAGTGAAGAAAATGTTTGAATGCAATTGACTGGTGGGAATCGAACTCAGGTCTTTTTCAAACAAGTCGTCGACTCTAACCACTGAGCCACCAGACCAGTTGAAATGAGGGAGGCTGAGAGAGAATCAAGTAATTTGGGCTTATTTTCCCATTTTAATCCCGATTCAGGCTTGATTGTTCAGCTTAATCCTGGAAACATACTTAAAAAATGCAGGCTTAAATCAAGAATTTTAGGCTTGATTTTAGAACGGCATTTTTTTTTCTAAGTGCCCCCTAGTATTACATAAATTTGTTTAACCGGACAACTAAAGACATTCATTTTAATGTAGCTAGCGAAGCGAGCTGAGGGTTGGCGAGCGGAGTGAGAGGAGGGCGGAGCCCCCTAGCATTATATAAATATGTTATACATTTCAATTTCGATATTAACTTAGAAAAATTTGTTATTTGTGTAAAAAATACAACTATTTTTTGAATATATTAATGTTATTTCAAGATATATTTAAATATTCGATTGCTTTGCATTATTTTCATCGTTTAGTTCGATAGGTCTAATATCACATTTAATTTTCAAATTCGAATTTGTCTTCTTCAGACTCATTACATTAAATCAAACTCACAGATTGTATGTTTGAGACTGTCTTTTACATTCTGACTAAATATTTTCAAAATCGGATCACTATATCATAAAGCTGTCATAGGAACAATCGGATGCAAATTACCCTCTAGAATTAAAAACTCTGTTGTTGTATGCACAGATAGCACTTTTTGCTAAATCTGCACTATTATGCCAAATTTAGCTTTTCCCCGCCAAATTTAGCTTTTTTCCTGCCAAATCACTTAATCTGACTTTTAGCCAAAGTTCAATTGCAATTTAGTATGAAAAACTTTTTTTATCCTTAAGATATCTCAACCAAACTTACAGATTGAATGTTTGGGACCGTCTCGTAAATTCTGACCAAATTTGGTCAAAGTCGGATGACTGTATCATATAACTGCCATAGGAACAATCGGATGCAACTTAATTTTTAGAGTTAAAAACTCTGTTGTTGTATGAGATATCCTAACGAAACTCACATATTAACTTTTCTTACTAAAAATTGACTTTTAACTAAAGTTCAATTGCAAGGAAGAAACATTAAAACCGCGGACAGTGGAAGTTAAATATATACGTTTTTTTACAAAAAATGTTATATTATAAAAATATGTTAAGCCGAACAACTAAAGACCTTTTCAATTTTGCGAGTGAAGCGAGCAGGGGGCGAAGCACCCTAGTATTATATAAATTTTTTAAACCGGTCAATTTTACGAGCGAAGCGAGCTGGGGGTTTGCGAGCAGGGGACGGTGCCCCCTAGTATTACATAAATTTGTTTAACCGGACAACTAAAGACATTCTTTTTAATGTAGCTAGCGAAGCGAGCTGGGGGTTGGCGAGCGAAGCGAGAGGAGGGCGGAGCCTTCTAGTATTATATAAATATGTTATACATTTCAATTTCGATATTAACTAAGAAAAATATGTTATTTGGGTAAAAAATACAACTATTTTTTGAATATTATATGTTATTTAAAAATAAATTTATATTTTCGTTTGCTTTTCATTATTTTCATCGTTTAGTTCGATAGGTTGATATCACATTTAATTTTCATCAATTTTCAAATTCGAATTTGTCTTCTTCAGATTCACCATCAGTTAATTCCGAAAAATCGCCTAATCCGTTTAACCTTCTACTATTATTGTAGTCTTACAGTAACACAATGGCTGTTAACTCTGACCACAAATACCTGATTGCTACTTTTTGAATTCAGTGGAACATTTCCAACATTAAAAAGCGACAATGTTTGGCATTGGTATCACAAAAAATATCAATACAGTATAATAATAAAATAAAAATACAAATAAAGAAAACTTGATTCTTAACAATCATTTTTAGTAAATAAAATCATAGCCACTCAAGCTCAGCTAAAAAGGGATAATGTCAGCAGGTACCAATTACTGATACATCACAATCAATATTAACTAAAGCTAGGGTTGTTGAGATAATATAGATATATTGATAGATATTTCTTAGCGATGATATATTTTTTAACCATAAAAATAATGTTGATATTATTGTACGATATTATCGTGCGCTATTTTCCATCGCTTTTTACCTTTGTCCTCATTTTTTCTATGCGAAACATGGAGACAAACATCTTCTATTCTGACAAATTAGAAGGCAGTACTTCCAAGTGTAAACTTTTAAATAAAATAGTTAGCACTTGTGGAATCTAGGGACCGTAAATAATGATTATTTCTTTTTTTTAACTAAAAAAAAATCACACATTTCTAATGAACCTAGAAAAAATGGCTTCGGCCAAAATCTTTATTTTTCTCAATCTCTGCATTTCCGCCATGATTTTCAAATTTATGATTTTTACTTTTTTCTTCACTTATAATAATAATTTTTGAGTAATTTTATAAAACTTAGACCGTTATCATTATTTTTGATAAAAAAAAAAATGATTATTTATGATTTTAATTTTTTTTCGCTCAAAATTAAACTCAACAGTAATTTACGGCTTCTGTGTTAAATTTTTTACCTGTCTCCCAAGATAATTTTTTTTTCCAAAAAATTAAAAAAAAAAGTTTATTAATTATATATTTTTAATGATTTTTATTTAATACCATTGTTTCATTGCTACCATTGCTAAAGATTACTATTTTAACCCATTTTTCCTCCTTTTCATACAAAAAGGTAATTTTTAGCAATTTTCAAAATATCATAAAAAATATTTGCGAAGAGATTTTTGAAAATTTTTTTGCAGTCACTCCAATTGTTTGATTTTTTTTTTTTGCATCAAACCTTTTATTTTTTAATCGAGAAAAAAAGTTTTATAAGTAGAGTTTTACATAATTTCGAAATTTTCAATGGATACTTAATGGGTTAAGGAAAGTTTTGTATCATACAAACGAAATTTAAATGACCTTTCCATTGATGCTGTGCTAATAAATATGTTCGCCAGTGTAGGAATAAATTTGACCGTAAACTTACGCCCTTTTTATTGTCACGCCCTCTTTCACTTTTCTATCACAAATTCTTCGATGTTATGCATAGTCCGGTACAAATAACAACTAGAATTTAGTATTTAAAAGTAACTTCCATTTTGTGTAACCTGCGCTAGACCACATTATGAACCATTATTTCACAAAAAGTAACTGTATTAGTGTAGTAACGAATTAATATTTTTTTTCTATTCGAAAGTACACTTAAATTCTTCTAAGCACTATAAAAAAATGTTGGCAAATCTTTTAAAAGCAAACATAATTTTTATATTTTCATGTACAAAAACATTTAATTTTACGTGTGCCACGCGAGATTTGTCAATATGTTAGAAGTAACGACCCATTGTTCCCAAAAGAATTGAAAGTACGCCATGACAATACTACATGCGTTTACTAGTTATAGTTGAATTTTTTGGTACTCTTTTCTTTTCATACTTAAAAAAAATATCTTTTTGTCCATATTTCAGAAGCAACAAAATTTGCGTGATGGGCCGATTACATAATAGAGAAAAACTTTGGCTATCCAAGTTTCGGTCAATTCAAATTAACCAGTGCCCGAATTGCCGAGATTGTGCTATATTAAACAATGTGTGTTTGTTAAAGAAGCTTACTCAATGAAAAAGTGTAGTCCCTTATTTCCACATTAAATTTCAGCAAGCGAAACGAGCATGCGCGGAATCTCCTTGTCTATAACGTGTAGGCCAAACGGTAAAGCCTAGAAAGCTCAAGTGAAACTTAAGGGAATTGCTTAGCATGAGAAACTTTTTAGCTAATAAAGATATCTCAACCAAACTCACAGATTGTATATTTGAGACTGTCTGTTACATCCTAACGAAATTTTATCAAAATCGAATTACTATATCATATACATAGCTGTCATAGGAACAATCGAATAAAATTTAGCCCTGTACGAAAAACCTTGTTATTGTAAGAATTACCTTAATGAGTTATTTTAATGAAAAAAATTTGGTGCTGCCCGAATTAACAAAGGTCGAATAATCGAGAATATATTGTATTGTGTTTAAGTGTTTGTTGCAGTAGCTTATTAATAATAACGCTAACATTTTAAAAGAAAACTTTATAAAATAGTACCGCCATGTTTTGCATTTTTCATTTCGTTCGTCCGTTTTAGGAACTGAAAACGAGCTTATTAAAACTGTTCGTAATTTATTCCACATACTGGATCAAGGACCGTGACGATTATAATTTATTGAATAAAAATTTTTAAAAAAAAATGTTATTTGTTGATTTTTAACAAAAAAAATTAATAGAAAACTCTTATTTTTCGATATAAATAAAAAAATTTAAAATAAAAATCGAATTTCAATTTTTATTTAAAAATCTAAGTATAACTCTTATTTTCTCTTTATATAATGCACGTCGGTCCGACTCTCTTTGGCTGTGCCTTTGTATATAAGTAGTATAAATACATGTCAATTTTGGAACAACAACTTTAAGCTAAACAGACATTTACATTTAATTTGAACTTTTAAATTTTTATAACCAAAATTGAAAAATCATTTCTATTGCTATTTTTGTATAACAAAAGTTAAAAAATAATTTTCATTTTAAAATTTTATAATACAAATTAAAAAAAAACTTTCATTTTAAATTTTTACAATAAAAACCAAAAAAATAAGAGTTATACTATGATTTTTTAATCAAAATTAAAAATAAAAGTTTAATCTGTTTCGCACAGCTCTGGTCCTGATGTTGGGCTTTTATATTGTACTTGTAAACTAGCATGTGCTGCTGCTCATATATAAAACAATTGAAAGACTTTTTGCTAAAATCAAATAAACATTTTTACAAATATATTTTGACCACAATTGTTTATTGTGCTGTATAAATGGAAGTATAATGCTAAAAAGATTTTAATATATTACTTTAACAATTTGTTTTTCATAATGTAATTATAATAAAAAAAAATGCAAACTTATAAGTTCACGCCGCTTTCGAAAAAATAAAAAAAAAATATTGAGACAATTTAATGAAATATAAATATTTTGATACATTATAATTTTTTTAATATTTAACCGAGCGTTTGGAGTTCAACTTTAGGTTTATTTGTAAATACTGGTATACAGCTAAATACGACTATACAGGTCAAACTTAATTTGATGTATGTATGTAAATATACGAGTACACTATATTATATTCTTTACGCATCATAAAAAATTCAATGATATTTTTTCTTGATGGTCATAAGATCATTATTATAAAAAAAACACTAAATGTCTGATAATTTGCTTGATTTTCCGGATATATAAAGCGAACGTAACTTTTTAAAAATATGTCCGTTGGTCAATAAGTTTCAGCTATATAGATGCGTCCTTCGTTGCCTTTTTCCATTCAAACGCAACAATGTTACTCCGTCGCAAGCAGTGAAAAATTCTCAAAATTCATCTTACCTTGTACTGATTCATCGTCCAGATCATCTGTGCTACTAGTAATCCGAGCTGCAAATTGTTAAATGTTAATGATGCTTTAAATAAGATGATATACAAACACCTACCTCTCGAGCCTTTCGTGGAACTAACACCCCCAGAACTACTAGAAATACCACCATTGCGATTATAGAGAACATTCTCCAAATAAGATATTCCATTATTATTAACAATGTTCAATCCCAAACACGTTTCTATTTGTTTCCAACGATGAAGTCTTTCTTGTAATTCATTAGTTACTTCCCCAAGAGCGTTGCGCGCTTCAACAATTGAGCGGTCGACATCATCAATGCTCTTACCGTGTGTTGAAACAAAAGCGCCCACCAAGCTAGAACGTTTTTTGCGTAGTTTTTCACATGCTTCTCGAGCTGTTTGCAGTTGTCTTTCAGCGGACACGCGTTTTTTTTGATGATTTTTGCTTTCTAACTCATATGTATACTGTAGCCATGACTGTAACTGTTGAGGGGGCGCCCAACAATTGTCAACCAGCTCGAATTCGGCACGCGTTAGTTCGTTGCGAAGTATTTCGATTTCTTTTTTTAATTGTTGTACTTCCAAATCTGAGCTAACCGAACTTATTGATGGAGCTTCTTTTAAGCGTCGCTCTAGGTCCATTTTTTCAGTTGCAACGTTTTCCTGTTCCATGCGAGCCAGCTCTAATTCCTAAAAATATGTTTATGCGTAAATCAACTATAACTTTATTAACTTTAATTTACAGATATACCTTTTGCATCTCCTGTAGACTTTGCTCAGCCCTTTGCAATCCTTCCATATCTTGCGCCATGCGCCGTAAGTGGCGCTTAGCATTCTTGTTTTGCTGGTAGGCATACCAACAACCTATAATGGCACTTAATAGAAGTGTGACAAGAATATAATCCTTCCACCGTGTGCCTGTCTCTGTGAATATTTATTTTATGCAATTTAAAACTATTTTTAATAATTTACGAATTCTGTAACATCAAGTGATAATTACACGAAAAATGTGTACGGATTGCTTACCCCGAGGCGGCCCAAACAACACCACATCCATTGCTTTAAGTGAAATCTTCTGTTTATGTATTGGATCTTTTATACCAAGCACATTACTTACATAATGCAGATTATTTACAGCTAATCTAAAAAAAAAAAATGTTTATAGTTAAAGCGACGAATTTTAGATTTAATGGTAAAACTGAGTTGATTAAGTATATCACATGTAGACCCATTTTAAAAACCCATTCTCTGCCGAGAGCAAAAATCAAGTAGATATTTGCTGTTATTTTTTGTGCACTGAGTTTGGAAATTATTTTAAAGGAACCTAATATAAAATAATCAACATGCTTACGTGCACATTTCGCTATTTAATAAATTTTGTCCTAAAGCGTAGTACGCTTTAGCTGAAAACATTTTGGACGCTAGAAATGTTCGATGTTTTGAAGTCCGGCCTTACAAACTTTAGTGTAACAGCATAATACCAAAAATCACTAAAAAGTTGAGATATTGTTGGTCTTATGCTGCTGTGATCACACTGTTCGTCAGCTGTGCACAACAAACAAATAAATAACATTTATAACAACAACAAAAAAAATGAATCAAATGGATAGGATAAAAGCAGTAGCAGCGACTAATACCCTAATCATTAAATTAAAAATTATTTATTATAAAAATCCCATATCAATATTTATTTTCGGTCAAACCCAATATTGTGCCTCTGTTGCACCTCCTTAATCAGTCTAAATGGTTTTTTGTGTTCAAGGAGCTCAACTCGGCTATTATTTTGCATCTTGTATGGTCGCCATTTCTGTTCAAAAAGAAATATGGGCAGCTCAGAATATTTTCCGGCGTTTTTCAACACTGTTTGGTAAACAGATGGCATCTTTTTTTTGACCTTTCAAAACATCGATTGAATCGTTGTTTCGACTAGTCGAAATCTTTTTGAATAGAAATGGCGACCAACAAGCAGCAAAAAAAGAGCCAAATTGAGATCTTGGCACACAAAGATCGAATTAGACTTATTGAAGAGGTGCAACAGAGGCCAATATTGGGAGATTTGACCGAAAAAAAAACATTTTGATAGGATTTTTAAAATTAATAATTTTTAATTTAATAATTAGGGTATTAGTCGCTGCTAATTCTCTTATCCTGTCCATTTTGTCCATTTTCTCTTTATTTTTGTGCTCAATGTTATTTATTTGTTTGTTGTGCATAGCTGACACAACAGTGTGCCCACAGCAGTATGACACCAACAATCTCTCAACTTTTTAGTGATTTTTGGTATTATGCTGTCAGACTGAAGTTTGTAAGGCCGGACTTCAAAACATCGAACATTTCGAGCATCCAAAATGTTTTCAGCTAGAGCGTACTACGCTTTAAAAAGGAAAAGTGAGGAGTAAACGGACTAAAGCAATGCAATGTTGGATACTTTTTTGGAAAAGCTACCGTATTATTTCGCACTGTGACCTAACACAGTTCATCCTGACCAAATAAATAAATAAACTTTAATTAGGTGTTGGAATTAATTATAAAGGATTTTTTCAATTTTTGAGCGCAAATTTAAAAAAAATGGTCACGTTAGCTACAACATTTTTTCATCTTTTTGGCAGCATATGGATTCCGTGTCGGAAGAACGGCAATCCTCGAATCGACCCATATTTTGGTATCCCCGTTAGAAATAAAGCGCTGCTCACCCAGGGAGTGGTAGTCAGAAGGGGCTACGTCTGGGTCATAGGGCGGGGCATCTAGCACATCCCAATTCAACGCCTCCAACGTTTCCTCAACGCTCACCAGTGATGGTTTGAATAGGTTTGACACGAATCCTTGTCGAGTAGTTCTTCCAATTCTTCATCTTCAGGCTTTTTGGGGGTCAACCCAACGTTCTTTGTTCTCCGTTCTCTAAGTTCTCAAAATCCCCACTTTTATGCCGACGATACCAGTACTCATAAGTTGAAATCGATGTAGAATAGTCCCCGTAAGCCTTACAATTAGAACGATGGGTTTCACCGCTTTTTTGCTTCAAATGCGTTTTTTTGGACCAAAGATCGAAATCAACACTTCAGTGAAATGACCCATACTCAAAATTTAATCTCATGAAGTAGGCTTTGACATGAATATAGTCACAGGTTTATCCGTCGCGATTACACCACCTCTTATGTAAGCACCTATTAGTATGAAAAAATCGGTTGTTTTCTGAGACATCTAATCTAAGCTCAGGTATTGCTCTTTTCTTGCCAAAATTAACTTTTACCCGCCAAATGTGATGCAAAGTGCAATTGAAGGGAAAATCGAGGGCAGCGGGGAACGGGATTTTCGTTCTCTGCAATTTTAGAGAAAATGTTATAATATACTAGGTAACTTCCTTTGGAATGAAAAAAATGTTTTTTAATTTTTTTTTTAATTACATTCAATGTGGGCCTCTTTTAGGTCGATACACTTATTTCAGCGATGAGGATTTAAAGTTTAGGAACAAATAATAGTCCGAGAGAGCCAAATCGGTCGAATAAGGTGAATGGGGAATCAATTGGAGCCCTAAACGTTGATTTTCCGAAGTGCGCTCGCGTTTGTGATTTTGCTCCGGAGTCAGCATGAGCGGAACACAGCGGCAGGATAATTATT
This sequence comes from Drosophila subquinaria, assembly GCA_037043405.1. NCBI lineage: Eukaryota > Metazoa > Arthropoda > Insecta > Diptera > Drosophilidae > Drosophila > Drosophila subquinaria. Next base: position 24,483 of record JBAMBL010002950.1, read on the forward strand.
TCATATGAAAAATCTCGCCAAAAATATGGCGTGTACGCACAGTACTTATCCTTGTGGCATCTGCTAGCTCAGGCACCTTCACTTTCCCGATGCTCTCAAAACCAGGGAACGCAAATAAGACTTATGAAAAACTGGATAAACTTTTATTTTCAATTTTTATTTAAAAATTATAGAATAAAAGTTATTTTTCAATTTTTATTATAAAAATAAAAATTATAAATTATTTTACAATTTTTATTTTAGCAATTGAAAATAAAAGTTATTTTTCAATTTGCATTACAAAAATTGAAAATAAAAATTATTTTTCAATTTTTATTATAAAAGTTCAGAAAAAAAATTGAATGCAAATGTCTTTTGAACCGGAAGGTTTATTTCATTCACAAGGGGGTGGTGAGGGATGAGGATTACGCGACGTAACCAGTTACAAACTCCAAGCCGACGAACGCGGACTTGTTAAAACCCTAAATTTCGCCCTGAAGAGGACAGCCGACGGCAGTTGAAATATATCGGCAAATTTAAAAATAAATCTCCAGACCTCAAGCCAACTAAAACTCAACTTTAATCAAATAAAAGGGTCACCAAATCACACATCTATAAAATTATATATGTTGTAATGACAACAAGCACACAGAAAAAAGTTAATCACACCAAACATGCCTTGGGTTATGTATACAAAATTCGTCGTATTTGAGAGAAATGATAAAAAGAGAAAGGTTGCCAGACAGTTGACAGTATCTAACTATATAAGGTCACACTGAGGTTGGTAGTGGTTTTAAAAGAGAGTAACTTTTCTTGTTCCGGTGGCTCTATGGTTAGCGTCGCCGACCTGGCAGAATTAGAACTTTCAGTTTAAAAACTAGGGTTCGAATCACACAAATGGAAATTTTAATGATTGTCCCTTAGGACAGGTTTTCAATCTAAATAAAGAAATAAAAATTATTTTAAATTATCAAATTGATTTTTGTAGTGGCAAAAGTATTAAAAAAAGACAAGAGTAAGAGAGTAAGAGAGGGTGACACCAAACGCATGAGCGCCAACGAAATAAAAAAATTGCTTGCTTTATACAAAACAGCTGTTCATTGAATTAAAACTCATTGAACTGGGGATATATCACAAATATGACAACAGAAGCTTAAAAAGTTCATTCACTAGCTGCAGTGTAATAAATTTATCACTTTCTCAATTTATCATAGTTTCTGAATACCCTTATTGTCATTTAATTACACTTTATCAGGTGTGCTACGGAAATCACAAGGAAAATCAAGTTCAGAGAAAAGCAATACAGCTCGAAAAATTTCACAGTGCCACCAACCTTTTCGAGCTCGGCTGCTAGGGTTGGCCCTTTTCATATTAAATTTTCAAGGGTTTGTTTAGAAACTTTTTTAAGTTTATCCCTACAGTGTTATAGATTAATTCATTGTTCATTATACCCTGTGCCCTTTGAAAATGGTCAAAAAGGGTATATTAGATTTGTGTGATGTATGTTACAGGCAGAAGGAAGCATCTCCGACCCCATAAAGTAGATTGAGCCATGTCTGTCCGTCTGTTTGAACGCGTCGATCTCAGCGACTATAATAGCTAAAGACTTTCAATTTGGCATGTAGGCTGCTGGATACCGGACGCAGATCAAGTTTATTTTTAAATTTGGATCGGACCACTACGTCATATAGCTGCCATAGGAACGATCAGTCGAAAATCAAGTCTTACTATGAAAAACTTTTTTGTTGTTTGAGATAACTGAACCGTACTGACAGAATATGCAATTCAGAGTTGTCGAGTAACTTTTATTGTTTGTCTCGCCAACAACTTTTAAATTTTTTTAAGCTATACAATATATATTTTTAAATTTTTAAAAATTTAATTATATTAATTAAAAAATAAATTAAATAAAAAACTATTATTCGGCAATGATAAACTTAAAAAAGTTGCTAAACAAACCCTTGGGAAATTTAATCTGAGAAAGGGCCAACCCTAGCAGCCTAGCTCGAAAAGGTTGGTGAACATGCTAAAAAAAATTAAATCACTCAAAGTTCTGTGGCACTGAGAAATTTTCGAAGTGTAATTGTTTTTCTCTGAATTCACTTTCACTTGTGATTTCTGTAGCACGCCTGATATATTAAGATTTTATTTAAAATTAAAGGGAGAAACTATCCAAAAACAAAAACAAGCTCAAAATTTGCGTTACTTCAATATTCGGTTTTATCATATATAACTAAGGAATACCTATTATGTCTAGAAAAAAAAATTAAGTCTAATGTTTGGTATGATATCCATTATATTTTATGGTATCGCTTAGGCGTTTTAACATATTTTGTATAATTTTTTGTATATATTCATGGCCAATTTTAACCCAATCTTCCTGAAGCCTTTCTTTTATCACGAATAAGAACGATATTGGAGTTTTTTTCACACGTTGGTCCAACTTACAACAAAAATTCTCAATAGGATTTAGATCAGGCGATTGGAGCTGCCTTTGCAAGACTTTTGGACAGTTATCCAGCAACCCAGACTTGACATTATGGGCCTTATTCTTCGGGTTATCGTCCTGTTACCACTTGAGCGTGTTGGTAATACCCTTTTTCTCCGCCGACTGCTTAAAATTTTCCATCAAAATTTTTAGGAATCGACAGCTGAACTTTTTCCTGACCATGGAGAGACCGTTTCAGCCCAAAAAATTGGACGTACTACAAGAATCCAATGGGTACAATAGTCGAGTCGCTAGGAAAAAATATGAGCGAAACCAATAATTATAGAAAAATTTTCCAGGAGTACTCCAAAAGGAACGAAGTTGGTGGGAGGTTCGTATAGGCAAGATATTACCTGTTAACTGAATATACCTTTTACCTTTACACTACTGCATTTACAGCAAGCAGTGCAAGCAGAGCTTGCAGCGTCATGCGGAAATACAGTGGTTCATAGCTTATTTAGTACAAGGGTAGGATGAAACTTTAAGATCGAATAACTTCTAAACTATTACAGATATCAACAAAATTTAAATGCAGCTCTTTTCAGCGGACTGTCTATATAAGTTAAGATATTTAACTGTTATTCTTTTTCCGTAAATAGCGCTTGCAATTGGTGAATTCTTTTTGCGGCAGATTAAACATTTTATAATTGCGATTACAGCCAGATCGGTATATATTTAGGGTTACTATTTTATGTTCGCCATTTTCATACAATAAGTGCCTTTTAAGCAATTTTCAAAAAATTATAAAAAATATAAGCGAAACGATTTTTGAAAATTTTTTTTTGCAGTCACTCCTAAAATTGTTTGAAGAATGTTTTTGCACTCCAACATTTTTTGTAAAAAAACGAGGAAAAAAGTTTTGAAAGTTGACTTTTTTAAAATTCGAATATTTCAATGGCTACTTAATGGGTTAAGGAAAGTTATGCATCATTCAAACGATATTTAGATGACCATTCCAAAAATTATTTTTTAAATTTGAAGACTTGACTTACAATAGCTGTTATAGTAAAAGAAAGAGTGTACTTATTAATTTGGCCAGTAGTGTATATACTTTATGGGGTCGGAGATGCTTTCTTCTCCCTGTTACATACTTTGCACAAACTTAATATACCCGCCTCAGGGTATAAAAATACATGCAGAGATAGGCATATAAAATGTAGTAAAAGCAAATAGCAATGACTATTCGATTTTACTAATTCCGTGGCGTGAGATACAGATATTAAATACAAAAAATTTAAGGGTCCGAAGGTTGTGGTTGTTTTCAAATTTGATCTGCATTAAGCTTTTGTGTTTGGTAATAAAGTTTTTCCCATTTCCACACATCCTCCGCGAGCCAAGCGGTGGTGGGGCACCCTAGTGTATCGAGAAGTTTTACATCACTATGCTCAGCTTTTTTAATGAAAATTTTGGACGAGGCAATTAAATTGGAGGTCAGTCCGCTAAAATTCTGGTCAGTCTGCCAAAATTCATAATTATAAATACAATTTATTAACCTATTTTCCAATAAAAGATATTAAAAACATAGTACATTAAATCAAAGCAGGTCGCAAAATCAAACATGATGTGCATCTGAGTTGGAGGGCTGGTCACTAGCGTTATATACACGCAGTTTTGTATAAAGATGGGCTGAGCCGATCAAATAAGGTGCGCGAAAGACGTAAATAGGACAATAAGTTGTAAGGTATAACAGCTGACCCGATTGATATATTTTTAAAAAGATTAATAAAATAATAATTAATAATTAATAAACAACTTTAACTTAATTAAAACAAATAATAGAAAATAGGTTTAAAAAAATTAAAGAATTCGTTAAGTATAAAAAAAATCAAAAATTCGTTTACAAAAGTCAACGTGGTCTTCTAAAAATAAACATAATGGGAAAGCCTTGCGGTACTTTTAAAAAATATTTGCTCTAGGACAGGGGTGCCCAAAGCCAGCATACGAATGAGTTCGCACCAATACTCACAAACAAAAACACAAATACAAAGAAAAGAAGTGCAAACTTGAAGAAGAGACAACAAAATCATATTGAAATTGTTGTTGCTCTCTATTCTTTCGATCGCACACACCAATCAGAGAAGAGAACAAAACCGGTTTTGGTGCTGCGCATTGCATACACACGAAAATGTTTGCATGTGTTGGTATTTTGTATGCTCAACGCCGTGCATGTATACGAAATTTCGTTCGCAATGCTTTGAGGAATTACAAAAACAATTGAGGCCGAAAATCAATGGAATGAGCAAAAGCTGGGCATGCCTGCTCTAGGACAATTGCATTTTGTTTATAAATTTAATTAATTATTTCTAAAATATTATGATGAAAAAAAACGAACATACCTGGGTAAAGCAGCACCCGTAACCTTGTGTAATTTAAAAAGGTCAACATACTGTGGAAGTTGAACTGACTGTGACAACCAGTCAGTAGTTTGCTCAATTGTCCAATTATGTACCTCCGAACGTAACCAAGCATTCCATAGCTCTTTAACCGAAATATGCATATCATCATTAAAATGAAATGCCTTTTGACGCTTTTCATAGCCAGAATCATACTTCAACTCTTCGCGAAGAAACTATAAAAAATAAAAATTATGATATTAAACATGTGAATACTACTGTGGGCAAAAAGTATCGGGAATTTTAAATTTAAAAAATTTTGGGATTCCAATTGGAACAAATGTTTGTACTTTTAGGTTGGCACTACTATCACTAACATCTGTGCAAAATTATACGTTAAAATATTCATTAGTGTTTAAGCTACGATTAGTTTTGTACGACGCCAAAAGTGCAATTGGCGATTTTGGTTGAATCTCCTCAATCGACTCGAAACGGTGTCCTCGGAGTGGTCTTTTGAGCTTAGAAAATAGCCAGAGGTCACACGAAGATAAATCAGGCGAAAAAGGTAGCTGTGGGAAAATTTTGGTCGAGTTTTTGGCAAAATGGTCACGAAGAACAGGGGCAGTATGAGAGGGCGCATTATCGTGTTGCAAGAACCATGAGTTGTCAGCCCATAGTTCTGGCGTCTTTTTACGCATAGCTTCGCGCAAACGACGCAAATCTCTCAAACAATATTCCTTGTTGACAGTTTGGTCGGTCGGAAGGAATTTATAATGAACTACAACACGATAATCCAAATAAACTGTCAACATGACCTTGATTTTTGAGCAAATTTGACGCGATTTTTTCGGTCTCGGCTCACCTTTAGCCGATATTCGCTCGATTGATCGGTAATTTCCATGTCGTAAGCGTAGATCCAAGTCTCATCGCCCGTAATAATGCGTTTTATCTTGTCCTGGTAGTCAGAAAACATTGTTTCACTCACTTCTACGCGGGGCTTTTTTCGATGAAATTGACCGTTTTTTGGCACCAAAATCGCCAAATGCACATTTGGCGTCGTACCAAACTAATCGTAGCTTAAACACTAATGAATATTTTAACGTATAATTTTGCACAGATGTTAGTGATAGTAGTGCCAACCTAAAAGTACAAACATTTGTTCCAATTGGAATCCCAAAATTTTTTAAATTTAAAATTCCCGATACTTTTTGCCCACAGTAGTATATCTAGCAACACTAAGCAATAAATTAAATTTAATTTTTTTAACGAATAGAAAATTATTTTATTATTATTTTATCAATCAAATTATGTGAGAAATTCGAATTCTTAAAATGTAAATTGACATGGCAATTATTGTTAAATATTAATAATTCTGATGGGTCGAAGATCTTCTGAGTTTTACCTCATTCAATCACTGCGGACGGCAGTCCGCACTAGTGACGAAAGCAGCACGAAGGGTGCGATGGGGACTAGCAATATATACAGGTAGAATGAAACTTAGCTATGACTGTCCGATCAGATCGAGTTATATACCGATCGAAAGGTATAACTTCAAAAATTTTTATGTAATCAAAACATTTTTTATTTGAGACCATGGAAAAAGTCAAAACAGTAGACTTTTACATAAATTCGAAATTTTCAATGGGTACTTAATGGGTTAAGGAAAGGTAATGGCAATCAGTGGCTACTGATTAGGCTGCACTTAGCTGGCACAGCATAAGCTGCTTCATCTGGAAGTTCGTTTCATCGTTGGAAAGTGTCTTGTTCTGTGAATGTTTTGCGTTGTGTTCTGAATGTTGAATTGTCATTGTAAATCGGTCTTCTGCAGGCCTTAATACCTTTCGTGGCTATATTCATTTTCGTAAATTTTTTGCAAGTGCGAGTTAAATATGCATTATAAATTAACGCTAATCGCACTTATAATCAAGGAAAATAACCTTTAAATTTAAATGTAACAAATTCAAATGCATATCTGGCAGTATAATAAACTTATATGAACATGTGCTCATTGTAAAATTGTTTAATCATACAGCGCTTGAAGAGGAAGTGGTACTAGACTAGAGCTTACTTTAAGGGATCCCCTTTATATATCATTGGCCATGAAGGATCTTGAAAGAGCGGGCGTTTTTTCACGTACACTTTTTAGTAAATATCCGACGACGCCGTGTGATTCTCAGAATTTAAAAGCGTAGGCTTTTCACCGATACTCACCGATGAAAATAGTACAAGTCCTATTTCCATCGGTTTTATGTGCCGTCAAATGCCTTCTTGCTTATAGCATTTTTGTATGAAAATTTTCACATTGTGACGAGATTCTGCGGTAGCAAAATCTGATGGGACTTTGATTTGAAATCCGATGCGACCGTGAATTTCTGCACATCGAATCCGGTAATTGCTATATGTTGTATGTCAGCACTCAATTCTAGTCTTTAAAATGTTTAATTTTGTTGTTTTAAGGGGAGCTTTTTGTCAACTTCGGCTATAGTTAGGGCCGAGCATTAAAGGGTTAAACGGATGGCGGACTAAAAGATACACTAAGTTACATTTATGGTCGAATAAATATGATTGCTTTATATTTTAATAAAAGTTGTAGTCTAAATTATTAGCTTACGTCATCCGATTCACTCAGGTCAATATTTCCATTATCATCGTCATCTAACTGACGATGTAAACTGGCGATAGCTTCCATTCCCAACCGATCCTGCACATTTCCATTATAGCAATCAAAATCGTCAGCGCTACAACTGGCATCAGGTGACCCGGTGTTCATAGAACCTGCAAATAAAGAATTAAGATATATATATTAATCACTCGCATTATATCGTCATTCTAAGTTTGCTTAAACTTTTTGCTTCGCCCCCTTTAGCTTCCACAAATCGAAATACACACCCACAGTTTTAAAAACTATACTCTCTACTTGATGACTATTGTTTTGAATGATATTGAAACGCCAAAGCTTCCGTAATCCATTTTTGAGACGAAAGATTTTAGTTCTATTATCTATATATTGTATATAAAACTCTTTGTCCTGACTCACTGACTGACTGACTCACTGAGAATCAACGTGCAGCCCAAACGGTAAAAGATAGAAAGCTGAAATTTTTACACATTATAGTTGAGACAAAATAATTAAAAAAAAAAATTAATATAAAAGACAAAACATGTTTTTCATACTAAAGCTTAATTTTCGAGTGAACGTTCTACAAACGTGTGCGAAATAATAAGAACAACTTAAGTGAAAACTCCATTTGTTTAAACAAATTACCATACACATATTTTTATAATATCGGTCATTTACTAGAAGAGTGACATACAGTGACACACAAAAGTATTGGCACAGCAAACATTTTTACATTTAAGGCTTATTTACGCCGTTATCGTTAACATATTGGCATCAATGGAAAGTTAAGTACCCATTGAAATATTCGAATTTTAAAAAAAGTCAACTTTCAAAACTTTTTTCATCGATTTTTTTCAAAAAATGTTGGGATGCAAAAACATTCTTCAAACAACTCTAGGAGTGAGTGCAAAAAAAATTTTCAAAAATCTTTTTGCTTATATTTTTTATAATTTTTTGAAAATTGCTTAAAAGGCACTTATTGTATGAAAGTGACGAATAAGTGCCTTTTAAGCAATTTTCAAAAAATTATAAATCACTCCTAGAATTGTTTGAAGAATGTTTTTGCATCCCAACATTTTTTGAAAAAAATCGAGGAAAAAAGTTTTGAAAGTTGACTTTTTTTAAAATTCGAATATTTCAATGGGTACTTAATAGGCTAAGGAAAGTTATGCATCATTCAAACGGCACTTAAAAGAGCTTTCCATTGATGCCAATATGTTAACGATAACGGCGTAAATAAGCCTTAAATGTAAAAATTTTTGCTGTGCCAATACTTTTGTGTGTCACTGTACCTCAAAAAGTGCCATTTCGAGATAAACGCATTTAAAGTTTTGAAGTGTCGCCTGTGTTTCAGAAAAGCGGTGAAACTTGTAAATGTTAGAAAAAAAAAATGTAAGCTAGTCTACACTCCTTGTCACTTGAATAGGACACCCTGTACACCCTTTTTTCAATTGCTTATAACTCATAAGCGAAATGATAAAATAACGGAATTTTTAGCACGTTCTCTTTATGCAACTATTTATCACTCTCAGCAACAAGCTGCAAGTTCTGGAAAACAGCCGCTATATTTATTTCTTGCATATGCTGAAATTCGCTTGAAATTGAGTCAATAGTTTTGTGTCACTTGAATAGAACATGCGTTTTGTTTGATCGCTTACTTTCGCGCGTGCTCACGGAGATTTCGCTGATTTAACTATTTTGTGATTTTCGACGATTGTCTTTAAAATAAAATTAAAATGGGTCGCGGAATCGCCTTATCTAAGGAGGAAAAAGGAAAAATGAAGGCATACTAGGACTCTGGCCTATCAATTGCAAAAATTGCAAAAAAAAAATAAAAAAATCAACAGGAGCCGACATGTTACATCTGGAATTTTTACAAAATGAGATCGAATATGGAAAAAACATGAAAGGCCGCACGCACAGTGGGCTCACCGAATCGGAAAGACGCCTCATACTAATAAAAGCATCAAATTCTTACGACTTTGTGGCAAAGATTCGAATAAAAATGCGATATAAATGCTAGTCTATCCACTGTTCATCGCGTCATTTCTAAGGCTGAACACCTAAAGAGGTTAAAAATAAAGAAGAAGCCTCCCCTTAACCCGGTAAGAAAAACGCAACGACTCCATTTTTATCGCGAGTATATGGCCTGGACCTCGCAGTGGCATAGCGTGATCTTCTCAGATGAAAAAAAGTTTGATTTAGAAGGCCCAGAAGGCTATAGTTATTACTTCCATGATCTGCGCAAGGAACCCCATCATTTGGATTGTCTGAATTGCCGAGCTGGAGGTGTTATGGTGTGGGGGGCCATTTCCTTCTACGGCACCTGCAAACTACAATTTTTGTCAACAACGATGAATGCGTTGTGCTACAAAGAAATATTAAAAGGGGCGTTTCCATATTTTCAAAACATTTTTGGACCTCTGCCATGGATATATGAACATGATAACGCGCCCTTGCTTGGGACTCGATTTCATTAAATTACTTGGCCAGCTTGTATCAATCCCATCCAAGCCGGATGACTCAAGTTTTGGAACGGCAAGGTGGCTCGACGTATCATTAAATCAATTTTTTTTCTTCTAAATTACATCAATTTCCCTATATTTAAATATATTTATGTTACAAACAGGGATTAAAACCCTAACCGAAACCGTAACCTTTAACCGGTAAAAACCGATTGAAATTTAAAACCGTAACTGAAACCGTAACCGAAAAAAAAAATTTTCATTTGACCGAAACCTTAAAACCGAAACTCTGTAAACCGAAATAACCGTTTAGTAACCGTTTCACTTATAAGGGTTAATTTCGGGTTTTCATTCATCAAAAAAAAAACTTATTTTTAATTTTTATTTCCAATTTATATAAAAAAAAATTGAAAAAGTTTAATTTTTAATTGTTTTTTTGAAAATTGCAAATAAAAGTTTTGGTGTGACTTTTAAACACAATTTTAAAACATGTTTTACTTTCAATTTTAATTATAAAAATTTAAAAAAACAAAAATAATTGAAAGCGAAAAATGTTGAACTGTTTCGATTTTAGTTTAATTTTAATTTGTATTTTTGAGTTTAATTTTGAATTTTTATTTGTGATATTCATGATCCAATTTTCATAGCACTGAATAAGTGCAAATAAAATAACTTTGTTTATTGAAATATTAAAATTGTTGAAAACTAAACTTTATCAAACTGAAGAATATGTGAAATAAATGTGTGAATGAAACATTAAGAAAGTAATGCCTTCCTTAATATAATTATTATATTATTCACAGTCTTCGTCTAGCACTCCACGCGAACAGACGTCTTCGGTGATAAGCTACCTTTCGTTTAAGTTAACACTCACTTTATCTCTTCACACTCACTTTCATTCCTTTTTGTGCATCCAAGAGTAAACCGTTCTTTAACTAAGAATAATAAAGTCTACCAAGCATTGGCCACGGGGCCACCAATAGGTAGGGAAAACATGTTTTCCCTAGTAAGTGATAGCCCAAAGACTAAAATAAAAGACAGTTCCAAAAAATACCTATCGAATTCCCCGATCTACCAGAAGTCTCATCGCAGAACCCTAAATATATGATCTTATCAGCCAAGAACGCAGAAAAACTAATTACTGAATACTCATGCTTCGCGGTCCACAGAGCAATCCAACTACTATGCAGAGAAAGGAAAAGGAAGAAGAAGAAAATCTCCTCATTCTTGTGAAAAGCAAAGATGTGGCCGTAAAATTCATAAAAACTAAGGATCTCCCTGGTATTTGCAAAATTACTTGCAAGCTGCACGAATCTCTAAACAGCATAAAGGGCACCATTTACGCACCCTTCCTCAACAATATACCAGAAGAAGAAATCGTCCGTGAACTAAGATCGCAATACGTAACCTCAGTGTACAAATGCAATCGAATGACGGCACACCAAAACTCACAGGCGTCATCTTAATAACCTTTGACCTGTACACACTTCCCAACAAACTCGCCATCTCCTGGAACACTGTGAAAATACGCGAATTTATACCTTATCCGATGCGCTGCATTGCATTGCAAAATCCAAGCTATTTGCGTAAATTGCAACCTTCCACCACATTCGCCAAATCTCGATCACAATGCGCAAACTGTGGAGAGGAACACGCAGCTTCCTCACCTACGTGCAAAAAATACCAAGAACAGAAAGACATATTACAAATAAAATCAATGAGAAAATGCAGCATGCGCGAAGCTAGAATTATGCACAAACAACAAAGAAACGTCACCAGTACCCGCTGTTACGCCTTGGTTACTGCCTCCTTTTCTACCCTTCCCACGGCGAACGAAACCAAAACGCAAACCACGAAAGACGACACAAAAACTCATATCGCAGATAAGATCACCATACAACAAAACACATCAAATTTCTCACTGCCTAAAGGCCCCACTACCTAATATTTCCCTTCCCCCGCACCCACCAAACCAAATACTGATTACAAAAAGCAAATCAAAAACACCGAAGCTATAACACAAGCCACCATAAGTAATATCAACACATTTTCGGCATATAATTTGCCTTCCTCAGCACACAAGTCTTCCACCGAATGATACAACAGCGATTCAGACGACTCAATGGAAGAATTTGTCTCTTAAGCATAGTACGCAAACTCAATAAAAGGCCTGGCGTAAGCCCAAACTCCATATAAAAAAAACGCTGGCGTAAATTGAAGAAGAAGAACTTGAGAACATTTAGCTACGCTCGGGTGTCCGCAGACTCACGAAAATAACAGAGCTGTAAAGTAAAGTAACAGAATGGGCAGCACTGTTTGACACATCTGACTGGCCCAGCGAAACATCAACTGTTTAGAGTTTCGCTGGGTATATAGGAGATAAATGTCTGGTACACAAGTGAAAACGATGAAGAGTATTTGAATTTGGTCAATAACGACGCACTGTGGCTCGTTTCCCGAAAACTCGTGGCAAAAATCATTTTTCGAGTTGTTCCGTTTGAGAAAAATGATTATATTTTTGAACTAAGAAATGGTTGAAGTATTTTATGCAGAATGTATATGTTTTTAAAAAATTTTGTTGTAGGCTGTGGAGCTCGTCAAAGTCAAAAAATGTTTCCAAAAAATGCCAAGTGAGAAATTTTACGCTTTAAAAGGGCAAGTTTGGCGTAGTCTACCTTTGAATTGAGCTTAGTCTTTGTATTAAGCTTATTTATTTATATTAACTGGCCTATCTTTTAAACTAAATGCATATAAAAAAAAAAAAATTTTAAGGAGAAATATTTTATTTTTTTTTTTTCTTTTGCACCTTTTTTGGGGTTGTTTTCGAACTTTCGGTTGACTTTAGAAAAAATGGCCGGGAGTGCCGGAAAGTTTTACTTTTGAATATGATTCGGTACATATTTTTAAAGATATTTAAAAAAAAAACCATTGCCACTTTTGCCCCCAGCGAAATTTATTTTGGTTTTTGTAAAGTAACATACGTAAAATTGCATATCAGCCAATTGCTCTTACGTAGTAGCATTTGTTACTACAAAATCTACTATTTTGGGACGTAGCCTATTTTAATAATTGTACATTTTAGTTAAAGTAAAGATAATTTAATTTAACCCCATCTCTAATCCCCAACTTCGCAGGCGCGAGCTCCACTCTCCCCGAATAATAAAATATTGTTGGAAGTTTAGATTAATTTTCAGAGTTCAGAGACTATTTTTGAACTTTGGTAGACGAAAAGTCTCATAAATTAAAATGCATTAAGTTACGATGGCTAAAAAACGCTTCAGAATTGATTTCTCTTTATAAATATATATGGTTTTGTACCCGACCGGATCCGCCTAAGAAGGTTAAATCAAAAAAAACTAAATCAACCTCACAAAAAAAGCACGCGGCATAATTGCATAGTTCGATCGATTGTTCCTAAAACAGCTATATGATATTGTGGTCCGATTTGAACCAAACTTGGTCAGAATGTAGAAGACTACCCCAGGCTCATAATATGTCAGATTGGTTTAAATCGGATAACTATATCATATAGATGTCATAGGAATTAGGTCGAAATATGCAATTTTGATAATTCACACCAAAAAACAAAAAATAATTTTTTGAAAAAAAAAAAATTGTTTTTAATTTTTTTGAAAATAATTTTTAAATACAAAAACCTTAAAAATAAAACAAAAAAAATCAAAAATTTTTAAAAAAAATTATTTTTAGGTGCCATAAAATTTATTTTGTTCACAAATTTCACAAATTTCAACTTTGATAGCCCGTAAGTAAGTAATTAGTGGGCGTGGCACCTTTTTTAAATGCCAATTTCATAGGTTGAAGAGTTATCTATCATATGCCATTAAAATTATTCGATTATCTCATTTGGTTCAAAAGTTACAGGTTTTTGCCACGAGTTTTCGGAAAACGAGCCACAGTGCGACGACAATATTGGTAGATTATAACCAGGAATGAACTCTTAAATTGTTTTTATAGACATAAATTAGATAATTTTGTATTTTTTCATTAATATAGAGGAAGGACCCACGTAAAAAGTTCAAAAGCGATGGGTGCACCCAAAACCCGCAGTGCTTGCGTGCCATCGCATATTTCTCCTCTTTTTATGCAAAACAGTTCTGCATGTTCATATTTAAAATAAACCGCTGTTGACGCATAGAGTTACCACTCAACTTTCTGTTATTTTTCCGAGTTGCATTGGGTCGACAGCTAAATATTGAGCACTTTACGCCGCGTAAAATTTAGTTAGCTTGCGTACTAAGCTTTAGTCAACTCTCTTTCATTCTGTCTCTCTAAACATAAATATACAGTTATGCCACAGAAATCTCTTCCACTTGAGTTTCACGTCAATTTAAATTCTCCGTGCCACAGTCCAATCACCTGAAAAATTTTGAGTGAAACGAAATCATCGTTCAATTCACTGGCATCCGATGCCATGAGAATAATGTCAAATTTTTTGTTCGAATTTTTTAATTTAGAGTTGTCGAGTAACTTTTATTGTTTGCCGCGCCAATAACTTTTAAATTATTTTAAGCTATACAATATCAATTATTATATAAATTAATTGAATTATGTAAATTAAATAAGAATTAAAATAAAATTTGTATATTCTGCAATGATAAACTTAAAAAAGTTGCTAAACAAACCCTTGGGAAATTTAATCTGAGAAGGGGCCAACCCTAGCAGCCTATTACGAAAAGGTTGATGAACATGCTAAAAAACCTAAATCACGCGAATTTCTGTGGCACACCTGATAACATCTATTTCACTTTCTACTGTCATGACTCTTAAAGTATTACAATGGAATATGAATAAAATATAAACAATTACCAACAACTCATTCTACCGTTTAAGGAAAAGAACCCAGATGTAATAAGTATTCAAGAGGCTCATATTCCACACAATAAAAACAACATTATCTTCGCCAAGTCATACAATGGATATTTTAAAAATATGCACACAAATATTACACACAAGCAGGGAATTGGCTTCTTAATCAAGCGTCATATTCCACATAAACAAATCCCATTGTTATCTAACATTTCATGTGATGCTCTACAACTAGACTTAAACATAAAAATTACGTTAATTAACTCTTATATACACCCCAGTCAAAGCTTCACTGAAAACGACCTACTCCTTCCATTATCCAATATTGACACCCCTATAATACTCTGCGGCGACTTTAATTCTTGGAGCACGCTGTGGGGCTCCTCCACAACACACTTCCGAGGGAAAAAGCTTGAAAAGCTCATAGAAAAAGCTAATCTCGCTCTTCTTAACGACGGCTCAGCCACGCACTTCACCACTCATAACTCACTTACCTGTGTTGACCTCACGACAGTCTCTCCAGCAATCTTACATAGATGCAATTGGACAATAGACAATTTCTTACACGGAAGTGACCATTTGTCGATAGTCACCACCATAACTACACAATTTAATACCGAAAAAATCACGCGTACCGCCAGATACAAAACAGACAGTTGAAACTGGGAGGAATTTCAAGAAATACTATCAAACAACATTAAAGATTTCAAGTATTGCAATATCCATCAAGGAGTTTCTAAATTAACCAAAGCAATTCACACAACGGCAAATATAGCAATACCACAAACAAATGGCTGCCCCCAGAAAAGAAAAGTGGTTTGGTGGAGCAGTGCACTTAACAAACTGCGTGAAAATAAACAATCTCTTTGGGTAAACTTTAGATGTAACATGTCACCTCCCAACCTTGTGGCCTACAAAAATGCAAAAGCCCTATTTAAAAGAGAAGCTAAAATACATATCGCCATTATCCAATTAAAAAAAAAAAAAGGACGGATATAAAAACGTTAACCGACGCTAATTAAACTCCACTGAAATGCTTGAAAGTTGATCAAACGCTCCTAACATCCTCCAAAGACATCGCAGAATCTTTTGCTAAGAAATAGTCAAACTACGCCATGGATCAAAACTTCTCTGCTGAGTATATATCCAGATCACCTTACTTGTCCTAAACTACCAACCCCAACGTTTAGCACCTTCCGCAAAACATCTGGAATCCGATATAACTTTCATCGAGCTCGAAGCAGCAATAGGACAGACAAAAGGAAAAACCCCAGGCTTTGATCGTGTAAATTACCCTATGTTAAAAAACATGACGACCTAAACCAAACGCAACCTCATCGGACTGTACTACCAAATTTTAAATAACGGGAAATACCCACACGCATGGAGCACAGCAGTGGTTTTACCCATTCCCAATCCCCACAAACCCAATCACGATATAAACAGTTTCAGAACAATATCCCTTTTACCATGCATGAACAAGATACTCGAAAAGATTTTAGCCCGCCGACCCACCCATTATTCCGAATGCGGATAAACAACACTCTATCGACTTCATAACCATTATTTAATGGCATCTCACAAGGTTCCCCACTTTCGGTAATCCCATTCATCATTGCAACACAATTGTACTATAACATCAAAACTTACAAATATCTATCTACTCTGACGACGCAATAATTTATACTAAAATTAAGGACATTAACATTGTAAACACACCTTGTCAAAAGCCCTGCAGGACATAAAAAATTGGGAAAACTTGTCGGGTGCCTCGTTATTAATCAAAAAATGCAAACTTCTGCACATCTGCCGAAAGCATCATTGCCCATCTAACAATCTATCTTTTAATAATATAGAAACAGTAGATAACTTAAGAATACTTGGAATAATATTCGATAATAAATTTAACTTTACGACAGCATTGTACAGAATTAAGATCCAATTTAGAATCTAGACTAAATATAATCAAGTTCCTAAGCTCAAAATTCTCCTGTATTCATGTAAATACGCTTATTAATATAACCAGAGCACTTATTATGGATTACGGTCTCCCAATTTACGGATGGAGCGTAGAAGCGAATATATAAAAAGTTCAAGTACCATATCACATCGCTGTCCGCCGCAGCATTAATGCATTTCCTACATCACCGACCAAATGTATCCTAGCAGAGGCTGGACTCTACGTCTACGTCGTTGAAAGACAGACTTTTACAAACCACATCGAAGCTAATACCAAAACGTTGCACATCTTCTAACTTACGCCTAAAAGTTTCGTAAACGCAACTAAGGACAAACGCACTTATAAAGTCTCGTCCACCATTCGTAGATGCGCTACATTGCTAAAAGAGTTAAACCTGCAACTACCGACTTTCACTACTTTCTTCAGGATACGTCCATTAATCTGACCCCTCATACGTACAAAAAGGTTAATACTCATTGCAGCATATACCAGAAACTGTTCTTGGAGGAAAGCGACAAACTAAGCACCCGGACAGGGTTATTAACGGACGCAACCAAATCCGATGCAGCGACAGCATTCGCTGTAGTCGACATGAACAACTCCCTAATCTCAGGAGGATTACTGCCCCAACACTATTCGATATTCACCGCCGCACAGTGTAAGATTTTGCCAATCTAGGGGGACTTAATTCAATAGCAGTCGTAATTTTAAAGCTATCGACTTGAAATTTGAAGTGAATGTTTGAATATCCCCTAAGAAATTTTTGGACTAAAATTTATAGTGGGCGTGGCACTTTTAAGGGCTTAAAATACGGAAAAATCATAAATTGTTCATATTTTTAGCACACAAACCGCAATATAAAAAAAACAAATTTGTTTATCAAAAAAGTATCAGGTTAGTATTTTTTGTTTTAATTTTAGCCAATTAAAAAATATTTTTTTAAAATTAATAATTAAAAAAAAAATTTTTTTTTTTCAAATTGATTACTTTTCCTGCTTTTGCTTGTAACTTCAAAATTATTGGCCGAATACATTTAAAAATGATTTAATTTTAAAGATAATATATTTATTTAGTGAAAAAATAAATTTTCATATTTTTCACAATTTTTTAAATTAAAAAAAAAACAACATTAAGTTGTTAAAAGGGCTGGGCGAAATAATTTTTTGCAAATTTTTTCAAAATCTGAACTTGAATCTTAACTTTCTTCACTAGACTGACCATAAGATAAAAAATGGGCGGTTTGAGGTTCAAGGCGGGACATCAATCCTATAATCAACGCCTTTTATTGTGCCCTGAAGCCAACTTGCATTATTGGTCATAAATCTGGATATATCTCTCCTAGATTTACTCTACCTCGGCTCAAATTCATGGCACATGTTTGATAAGTGCATTTTTAACTTACTATTATTAATATCATTGCAAAAAATCATCACTGCGTGGTCTAGGAGTGATCTAAGCTTAACGGCTCGTACGGTACTTGACCAAACCTCGAAAAATTCTGCGCGTGTTATTTTACTCATTGCTAAATTAAAGTGCTCAGGGCAAAATATGGGCAAAATGTTATTCCTGATCCTGATTCAGAATGATTTTCTTCAAACGATGTATGTTCTGGATGATTTGAATACGATAGAGTACAGTTAGTTTTTTTCCATCAAAAATAGAATATTGTGAAAAATTTACTTACTTTTTAAAACTTATTTCCAACAAATAATACAAATTTTCTAGGTCACTTATAAATAACCTTTATATTGTTAAAAATCAATTATGCTCCAAAAATGATAGAAAAAATAAAAATTGACTGCTCACAGTAACCAAACGATCTAATTGAAAAGACGAAACTTTGTCAACTGCTGGTCGTTGTCCGATGCAATTTTGCATGCATTTCAAATGCACCGGTTTAAGAACCGTTATTTTGTGAACAACAATTTTTTGTTTTGTTTTGTGCTTGTTTTCGTAACATTTGAACATTTCTAAATTGACTTCTAAAAGCTCATTGACCTTAAAAAACATTTTTTTTTTTCAATTAAGTCCCCCTAGATTGGCAAAATCTTACACTGTGCGCCGATGCCCTAGCAGTTCTAAAAGCTTGCCTATTTGCCCGCAGCAACAAAGGGAAATTCGTTATTTTCTCCGACAGCCTTTCCAAAATATCCGCAGTTAAAAACCTAAACTGCCATAACTACTTAATAACGGAAATTCTGAGAATATGCGTCACAAAAAAAATTATCCTCTTCTGGGTACCCAGCCACCAAGGAATAGAAGGGAATGAAAATGCAGACACTGCAACAAACGCAGTAGCAATGTCCCCGCACATCCACTTTACACAATCTGCTGAGAAAGACTTCCAACAACACATATCGCAATATATAAGAGACAAAAGAGTGACTGATTGGACAACGTTTGACCACCGATAAACTAATTTTAACGTAACGGGATTGGGAAGCACTTACCCAGCTAACCCGCCCAAACATAAGTGGACTATCTTCATACGCCTCGGACATAATAAGTTGACACATGAATACCTGCTCACCGGCAAAACTCCCGAAAGGTGTGAATGCGGCGACAGCCTCACAACCATACACATCCTAGACCATTGCCCAACTTGGCGAGAATCAGGACACCTTTTTTTAATAACCAGCTCCCAACAAATTTATGTAAATAATGACATTTATGAATTCGTTAAGCAAGCTAGATTAATAAGCCAAATATAAAAAAAAACTAATATTATATTATTAATATAATTATAATTTTGCAAAAAAAAATTTTCGGTATTTCAAAACCGAAACATACAAAACCCGGTTCACCGTTACAAAACCTATATTCAAAGATTTTGCGTAACCGATAACCGAAAACCTTAATGCGTACATAACCGAAACCGTAACTGAAACCGATATTCGTTTCGGTTTTAAGCCCGGGTTACAAATAATCTGAGATCTCTGAAATGTTTCTTTTGTTTTTAGTGGCCAACTCAAGTGACGAAATATTTGAGCACCTGAATTTGATGGATTATGTTTAAGAGTTTTTTGTTATAAGTTAAAGCTGTACCGTGAAGAATTCCAGCTGGTTAAGACAATGCAATTAAATGATCTTTAATTAAAAAAAAATTAAGTCTCTTTCATCATTGATTTGGGAGCAGTGGGCGTTCGAAAATTGAATTGACATAAATGTGTCGATATTATATTATTAGTTTTGCATCAAGTGCTTAATGCTTGCCGTGTTTACCTCTTTAGTCAGGCTCTAATACATGGTAGGTTAGTTTTTTACACTTATTCACGACGGTTCTTATTGGACGATAATTTAAATCCAGGGTGTTTTAAAAAATAGCTTACAAATCCGCTCTAAATTTTCACCTTGTTTAAAATAGTATGCATTATTATTCTGGCGAGCAGCTCTGGATCCTCCTACACGAACGTAGCGACATCTTGACTCTACGATACTCATACAATTTGCAATAAAATGTTTTTGCTTTTCAATGTCTCCAAGCTTCCAGTATGAGTCAAATATTTGTTTTCTCTTAGCGTCGCGACGCGACGTCAAATTTTTGGGAAGTTTAAGGCTTACAAGTCTCGCCACATGATGGTTTCATTTAACTTGCAGGTCTTTCCTTTTTGCTCGGTGAGTGTGATTCATAACGTTGTCCACTATTTCGTTTTTTTTTTTTTTGTAAAGTGTGCCTTCCACTTTTCTGGTCGTTTTGATCTTTTCCTTCATTTAGGACTTCCTGTCAATAAGGTATTAGTTGCCGGATATGAGGCTGGCGAGATACTACTACTGAGTGTAGTTTCTAAGCCAGAAGTAAATTATTTAGTTTGTGCGCTCCATCCACCGAATTTAAAACTGAAACTTTTTTAGGGACAGATCACTCATCATTAGTAGCATTATCAGAAAAATTACTCTCCAATGATGGATGAAGTAGCCTGGTCGGAGTTTTATATTAAGGGCCTCGTCACTTCAAATCCGGACGCAAAGTTAGCTAGTTTTTGAAAACCATTTTAATTTATTTTCCAAAATTGAGTATGCATGATTGTTGTTAAATGTTATACACTGCTTTTTGGAAAGTTTCGATAAAATTGTTGCAATTTTGGCAGAATGGTAAACAATGGAAAAGGCGTAACGTGAAAAAAATCTGCACACTTTCTTTGAAAATCGCAATTGGTCACTTTCAAAGATTGCAAAGGATTTGAAAATTGCCAAGTCAACCGTTGGTTATGTTATTAAACGTTTTAAGGAGACTCACACTATAAATAGAGCCAAGCACCAAGCCACGAAACGTGGTTGTAAAAGCCGTGAGCTAAGACCAAAGGTAATTAGGTCATTGCGAGCAAATCCTGGGATGAATTACGGTGATAGGGCGAAAAGACTGAAACCCAGCGCATCCACTATTTGACGAATACGACTTTTCGAAGGTATAAAGGCCTACGTATGTGCAAAATGACTTAGCAGGTCGGTTAAACAAAACTTAAACGAAAAAAACGTGCTCGTTTGTTCTACAAGCAAGTTCAAACCAAATTTCTAGGGTGCATAATAATGGATGATGAAACATACATCAAAATAAATGTTAAGCATCTTCCAGGCCGAAAACTTTATTTTGCCCATAAGCGTGGATGTGTTTTCTTAAATTTAAAAATATAACGATGAACAAATTTGGAAAGAAAACTTTAATCTGTCAAGCTATCTGTAGATGTGGTCAGAAGTCGCGCGCTTTTGTAACGACACCCACAATGACGTCAGAGGTGTACGTGAAAGAGGGCCTCCAAAAACGCCTTTTGCCATTAATACGCAAGCACCGATCCCCAGTTAAGTTCTGGCCAGATTTGGCGACGTGCCACTATTCAAATACGACGAGTCTGTCATATGAAGTAAACAAGGTCGACGTGCTTCCGAAGTGGCTCAACCCACCTAATTACCCCGAGCTCCGTCCTATCAAAAGATATTGGGCAATTGTTAAAGGAAAATCGAAAAGGACTAGTAGAATCGTGGAAAATGAGAAATCAATGCTGATTGCCTTTAATAAATATGCTGCGAGAGTAGCCAGAAAATATGTGCAGAAATTATTCCCAAGCATTAAACGGAAAATTCGCAACTTTATTCGCTGTAAGCAAAATTAAATTTTTCTTTTTAATAAATATTAGTGAAAAGCATACACTTTAAATTAAGCCATCTATCATTAAAATCCAACAACAGTTAAAAAAGTTATAACCTGATTTAAGCGTCCGGATTTGAAGTGACGAGGCCCTTATTTACGGAGTCAACTGAATCATCCGAAAACGATGAGGAGCTCCTTCCTTCGCATTCTGATATTTAAGGCACTCCTAAAAAATGCATTAAGTTCGTCGAAACATCTTAAATTTATAATTTTTATCAACAATATCGTGTTACTTTGAATTAAATTGAACTATTGAGAGTTGATGTTATAGAAATTATTTGCAAGAGCGACATATTAGTTTATAATACAATCACAAGTGAAAATGTGTCAGTATACTTTATTACTTTTTTTAGCAAAAGCGTCAAATGTTGTACTACATATAGTTTGAATCAAGAAAAGTATTTCAGCAACACGGACACATCTCAAAATAATACAGTATACTTGCAACTAATCTACTTTAAAGCAGCGTTACCTTTTCTCGAAGGATGTCACAAAATGAATAAATTACGCTCTTTATAAAACACAAAGAATCTTTACGTCAACGATTGCAGCACAACTGAGACATGTCGTTCTTGTAAGTAAACGAAGTCGGAGCGTTGGAAATGAAAGAACGGCATATACTCTTCTCACACTATGTGTATTAAAGATAGGATTATGAAATTTTTACACAACATAGATTATTACATAGCAAACATTTCCGCATCATTATCTCAAAAATCGTGATTTTCGACATACAGTTTGTCATGAAATTCTTTACAAACCCTTAAAAATGTAATATTTTGACTTTAAATAAGAAAATAATAGCTTATTATATATATTTGGAAAGGTCATTTAATTTTCGTTCGAATGATGCAAAAATTTCCTTAACCCATTGAGTACCCATGGAATATTTTGAAGTTTTGCAAAAGTCTACTTTTTTCCTATATTTTTCACAACAAATACAAGGTGGCGCAAAAGAAGTCATCCGATGTTGTTTGGCTCTTATTTTTTTTCTAAATGAAAAACTTCGATTCTGTTTTTTGATTATGTTTATTTAGACCTTTAGAATTAATTGTGTTAAGTCGAGAAGATGATATCGGACAAATGGGCGCCGTCACAATTGATTGCCATACTGGCTCGTTTTATGGCATTTTCCATCACTTCGGCGAGCGTTTCGGGCGATAAATTCTCGCATTCTCGCTTCCAAGGTCTCAGGCTTGTTGATGTAAACACGGGACTTCAAAAAACCCCATAAAAAGAAGTCCGGGACCGTTAAATCGGGCGATCTGGCGGGCCAGTGCAAATCGCCAAAACGCGAAATTAAGCGACCCGGAAACGCGTCCTTCAGAATGTCGCTTGTGGCTCGTGCAGTGTGTGCTGTTGCTCCGTCCTGTTGGAACCACATGTCCACCAGTCCTAATTCGTCCAGTTCGGGCAGAAAAAACTCGGTCAACATTGCCCTATAGCGCGCACCGTCCACTGTTGTCGTTTGACCCGCGGCGTTCTCGAAAAAAAATGGCCCGATGACTCCTCCAGCGTGAACAGCGCACCACGCAGTCACTTTGAGCGGGTGTAATGGCTCCTCGTGCATCACTCGCGGATTTTCGGTTCCCCAGAAGCGATAATTTAGCTTGTTCACATACCCGCTGAGGTGAAAATGAGCCTCATCGCTCATTATGATTTTGGTCGAAAAATCGTCCACTTCGGTGTCGAGATTGAGGATAGCTTGGGCATAAGTTACGCGCGTTTGGCGGTCGGCAGGCAGCAACTGATGCACGGACTGAACTTTGTAGGGGAACATGTTCAAATCTTTCACCAAAATTCGTTGCAGGGACCGTCGGCTGAGGCCCAATTGCGTGGCACGTCGTCTGGTCGATGTTTCGGGGCTCACTTCGACGTCCTCGGCTACAGCGGCGATATTCTCGGCAGAACGGGCGCTCCGGGGCCGGCCACTCTTGGCAACGTCTCGTGTGGTCCCATACTCTTCAAGGTTAGTGGCTAAACGGCGCAGTGTTTGCGCAGTCGGTGTCGGACGGTCGGGAAATCGGCGACGGAATTCGCGCTGCGCCAACACCACGGACGAATTGTTACGCAAAAAAATAGACACAATTATTCCGCGTTCTTGGGGAGTGTATCGCTCCATGGCTTATTCACTTGTATTCTGTATCTGTCTAGTCCACAAATGTCAAAGCAGATTTGACATTGGCGGCCATTTGCAAAAATGAGAGCATCTTCCAATAGGGTGACTTCTTTTGCGCCACCTTGTATTTTGATGCAAAAAGATTCTTGAAACAATTCTTAGAGTAACAGCAAAAAAAAAATTTCAAAAATATTTTTGTTAGTATTTTTTAGAATTTTTTGAAAACTGCAAAAAAGGCACTTTTTGCATTTTATAAAAATTTTAAAAAATACTAACAAAAATATTTTTGAAAATTTTTTTTACCAATTACTCTTAGAATTGTTTTAAGAATTTGTTTGCATTAAAATATTTTTTGTGAAAAATCGAGGAAAAAAGTTATAAAAGTAGACTTTTGCAAAAATTCAAAATATTCCATGGGTACTCAATGGGTTAAGGAAATTTTTGCATCATTCGAACGAAAATTAAATGACCTTTCCAAATATATATAATAAGCTAATATTTTCTTATTTAAAGTCAAAATATTACATTTTTAAGGGTTTGAAAAGAATTTCTTAACAAACTGTATGTCAATCTTCTAGTAAATGAGCGATGTGTCCTTTTATTTTTTAAATAGTACACATTTTAAGCTATGTATAACCTAAATGAGCTCATTTCCTGTGACGTCGTTATCTTTTATATTGACAACTTTGTTGTGTGCAAAATAACAAGAAGTATAAGGGTGATCCACCACTTTTCCGAATCATTTAAGCACATTGGGTCTTTATAGAACCTATAAGAATGTGGCATCCGAAAATTAGAATATTCTTCTAAGTATTTTCTTATCCTTGCGTCAAGTGTCCAAAATATTCTGTCCACTGATCCACTGGAATATGGCTCGGTGATTGAGCCGATCCCTCCTTAACATAAATATTGTGGGATCCTAACCGCTACATTGCTTTACTTGAGATGCGTTTCGAATAATTTATTTGTGGATAAGTCCCACGTGGATCATCTAATCTTTAGGAAAACACTTTCCAATATGTTTCTAGGATAAAAGTTGACATCCATGATACCGGCAATCATAGCCAGAGACCAAGCCACATGGATTAATTAACGTCTCTACAGCATTGGTCTCAGACCAATGTGCTTATAGATCTTGGGATCATAATTCTTGCTTATGAGAGCTAGTTACCTACTGTTGTTTGTTAATTTAATTGAATTTTTCCTCATTTCACTCAACTGATCATAATATTTTACTTTAAACGGTGCACAGTGGGGCCGTTGCTCATTTTACTTTGCAAAAATCATAACTTTTTAACCAAATGAGATAATTGAATAATTTTAATGGCATATGAGAGATAACTTTTTAAACTATGAAATGCGAGTTTACACACAATCTGTGAGTTTGGTTGGTATATCTTGAGAAACAAAAAAAGTTTTTCATACTAAAAGTTATATGATATAGTTATCCGTCCAAAACATACAATCTGTGAGTTTGGTTGGGATATCTTAAGAAACAAAAAAGTTTTTCATACTAAAGGTTAATTTGCATCCGATTGTTCCTATGGCAGCTATATGATATAGTTATCCGACTTTGACCAAATTTGATCAGAATATAAAAGACAGTCCCAAACATATAATCTGTGAGTTTGGCTGAGAAATCTTAAGTTTTTTTTATACTAAGCAATTTCATGTCCTTTCACCTCGAATTTGCTGAAAGCGGAGCTCAGCGGAGGCTGACGCAAACTCAAGATACACAGATACTCAATGTATTTCTGGCAGAGTAAATATAAAATGACCATTCATTCTATTTACTTGTTTCCAATGTGTCACAAAATTGTTAATATCTTCACTATTTTTGGCACAATGGTGTTGAAAGTTAGTGATAGTGATAGTTAACTTCTAGGCTGGCGAAAATCCTCTAGCTGAACCCTCCCCGAGGGTGCCGTCTAGGCAATGGGCACTGCATTGAACCGGTCGACTGGGAGAGGCACTGTCTCTTGCTCGCCCGAGGCAATGTGGTGTCTAGCTAAGGTGGATGTTCGATGTCGAACCGAAACCATGGCTAGAGGTATACTTGGCGGCTAAGAATAAAACGCTATGGGGTGGCCCCCCAGAAAATAATTAGCCAACCCCGTCAACTCGTATGACAAACATGGAGAAGGAGTTAAAGGATGAAACTCGGGCTGGGATGTCAGCCCAAACGTCGGTGGGAGGCGTGACTGCTACTATCGGCGGGCACGGTGAGGAGCAATCCTCTCTGCGTGTCGCCAGCGGTCACTCAACGAGAGCAGCAACCCCGCTGCAACGACAGGATGGCGTGGTGCTGGAACCCCATCACTGACGGAATTAGAGCTAGCGCAAGCGTTGGCTCGAATGCCGTTAAGTGATGAGCCACAGAACATGGACTCCGTCGACGTGACCCCGGTTTCAGACCCGCCCAATAAAAAGAGGCAATCGAGCCCATCCGAACTCCGTCGCAAACAGCGCTCCGGATACAAGGCCGCACTCAAGTTCCTTAGGGGACTTGAAGGCCGCAGTTCGGAGACGCTGGCCGCGCAGGAGACAGAGGAGTGCAAAGACAGTGGCCCCAGGGAATGCAAGTACGCAAGCTGCAGCTACTTTGAGCAGGAAGGAAACTCCTTCCACATCGAAGACGGCTGCAGCACCGGTGCCCAACTCCCAGGCATCTGAGACAGCTGTTCCGACCTAACCCACCAAGAAGGAGGGACCGGTCGGTTAGCGAAAGGACCCCTTTTGCAAGCGAAAGGCAGAGATCGGACGACTCAGGGAAGGCGTCGGATAGCAAACGGCTGCGCCCAGAAGGAATTCTGGCCAGCCTCAGCTCCAAGCCGGAACTGCAGGTAGTCATTATCGACAGGAACGACCCGGAAGGGAAGTTCACAGTCGAGAACTGGCTCAAACAGGAGGAGAAGATCAACCAGGCACTACATGACGCCATGTGCCGGCCAGTGAATCCGTTCCTGGCCGATTTCGATGACATCAAGTGGTTTAAGGGCGCCAAAGCTGTGGCTTGTGCCAACGAGGAATCCTTGCGGTTCCTTAAAGACACTATCTATAGCGGTGGTGACCTTTACCCTGGTGCGAAGATTGACGTCGATCCCACAGACCAAGTCCCTGAGCGAACGATCATTAAGGTTTGGATCCCACCTCCAATCATGGAGGATCGAACCATTTTGGACATGATCAAACGCCAGAAAAAGGACTGCGTCACAGGGGACT
The DNA here is from genome assembly GCA_037043405.1 of Drosophila subquinaria. Classification (NCBI taxonomy): domain Eukaryota; kingdom Metazoa; phylum Arthropoda; class Insecta; order Diptera; family Drosophilidae; genus Drosophila; species Drosophila subquinaria. The sequence continues at coordinate 51,642 of JBAMBL010002950.1, forward strand.
GGACGATCAAGAGAGGATTGGCCCGTGACAAAGGAAACGGCAAGGAGCTGTGGATCAGCATTGGCCCAGAATCCAAGAGTCACCTCCTGCGGAAGCAAGGCCAGCTGAAGTTGGGATTGGGTAGCCCCAAAGCATTCATTCCCGGAGGCAAGGAGGACGCCAAGGATGTTAGGTCAACCGGAGAGACTGAAAGTGGTGCAGATTAATCTGCATCACTCTAGTGTCCCTTCGATTGACCTACTACGGTATATGGACAAGAAGGGGGTGGATGTGGCTCTCGTCCAGGAACCCTGGATCGTACGAGACAGGGTTTGCGGACTGAGTTCTAGCGGATATCATCTCCTTGTCCCACATACTGTGGGTAAGTCAAGAACCTGTATCGTGATAAGGGCTGGACTTAATGTTATCTTCTCTTCTCGTTACAGCAGCAGCGACCTGATGGTAGGACTATGCGAGCGAAGGAACGGGCCCAACCTATACCTGGTCTCTGCATATTTACCGTATGAGGAAAAAGACCCGCCATCGGACAATGTCAAAGCCCTCATTCAGCGCAGAAGGAGGGTATCGTCGTTATCCTGGGATGCGACGCCAATGCTCACCACACTCTGTGGGGGAGCACGGACACCAATGATAGGGGGGAGTCGCTGCTAGAGTTCGCATTGCTCATGAACCTTGTTGTGTGTAACAGGGGTAATCACCCCACATTCCGCAACAAGAACCGTGCAGAGGTTATTGATGTAACCCTAGCGACCAACAGCGATTCCCTATGTGTAGATAACTGGCACGTATCCAAAGAGTGCTCTTTTTCAGACCACTCCAGGATAGTGTTTGAAGTAAGATGGTCCCGAGAGGAAAAATTGCCTTTCAGGAACCCAAAAAGAACGGACTGGGATGAGTTCTCAAGGTGTGTCAGGGACTCTCTTCCAAACCATCCAGCGGAACGGATGACATTCTGGAGAGGTCAACCCAGATCGTAACAAAAGCACTTTATACAGCCTTTCTCAAATCCTGCCCTATCAGCCAAACACCAAAGCCCAATCGCAGCACGTGGTGGACACCGGAGCTTGGCCAGATTAGGAAGGAAACGAGAAGACTGTACAATAGAGCAAAGTAGGAAATTGTCAAGGTGACTGGAACGCCTATCACCTTGGCTTCAAAATTTTCAAAAAGAAATGTAGAAGGGCCAAAAGAGACTCATGGGCCGCCTTCTGCGAGGATCTGACCACTGAGGCGTCCAGACTTCAGAGGCTGCTAGCAAAGGATCCGGCCAAACCCGGTCTCTTGTGCGACCAGGACGGCAATTTCGCGAAGGATAGCCAAGAGTCTCTGGGCTGCCTGGCAGCTGATGACGATAGTGGGACCTCCACTCTCACTATCAGCGGGGAACCGGGTGGCGAGATAAGTATGGAGAGTAAGGCAACAATAGACGATATCGTAAGTGATAAAAAGATAATCTGGGCTATCATGTCATTCCCCCCCTACAAGTCTGCAGGACCGGATGATATCAGACCAGTCATGCTGCAGACAGTGTGTCAACACCTCCTGCCATGGCTCCTAGAAATCTTCAGGGGATGTCTCGTCACGGGTTACATCCCAAAAAGCTGGAGAGAAGTGAGAGTGGCCTTCATTCCCAAGGCAGGAAAGATAAACCACTGCTCACAAAAAGACTACAGACCCATCAGTCTATACTCGTTTTTACTGAAAACGCTGAAACGAGTCTTAAATCTGTACCTGAGAACTAAGCTTACACCTCAAGCTTTTAGCGGAGTTCTACATGCCTATCTCAAAGGCAGATCAGTTGAGACCGCACTACATGAGATAGTTGGCGCAATAGAAAGATCCTTGAAGAGAAAGGAGTTTGCGTTGGCGGCCTTTCTAGATATAGAAGGTGCCTTCAACAATGTCAGGATCGAGTCAATAACGACTGCATTACTCAAAATTGGCTCACACCCGACGATCACCCAATTGCTTGGCAATATGCTTCGCTGCTAAGAGGAAGGCTACGAGAGGAACCCCACAAGGGGGAGTCATTTCTCCCCTTTTGTGGAATCTTGTCCTCAATGGCCTTCGGTTAAGACTAAAACATACAGAATGCAACGTCACAGCCTATGCGGACGACCTTGTTCTACTGATAACTGGCAAATTTCTGCCCACAATCAGTGAACTTATGGAGAACGCACTGGGCCTGACGCTGCGTTGGGCAGAAAAGAACGGTCTGGGGGCAAACCCACAAAAGACTGAACTCTTTCTGTTCACAAGGAAGACTAAAATAGAGAGCTTTAGACTTCCTACACTGGGAGGAACGCAGCTCAAGCTATCAAAGGAGGCAAAGTACCTGGGAGTAATCCTCGACGCCAAACTCTCCTGGAAGAGAAACAAGGAGGAGAGGATGAAAAAGGCATTACTAGCCTTCTAAGTATGCAAGAAAACGTTTGGGAAAAGATGGGGACTGCAGCCGCGAATCATTCACTGGTTCTATACTGCAGTCGTCAGACCCATCTTAACCTATGGAGCTCTGGTATGGTGGGTGCTCGCACTGACTCTCACCTGCGAAATCTCCAAAAGGTGCAAAGACTTGCTTGCTTGGGGATCACAGGGTGTGTACGCTCTACGCCTCAAGCGGCTTTGGACGTCATACTGGATTTGGACCCAAAAGGCGTATTCCTACAGCACACGGCAGCAAAGAGCGCAGTCAGGCTGAGGGCGCTGAGCCTCCTCAAGTCGGGTGCCAAAGGGCACATACCTATTCTACTCTCGGTAGGACACACAGCTGTGGCTGAGGATTACGACTACTTTGTCCAAGAACACAAATGGAATGACAGCTTCACAGCAGTCATCCCGGACAGGACAGAATGGCAGCAAGAAACCCCTTTAAGGCGGAACGAGCTGTCATTCTATACAGACGGATCAAAGACTACGCCAGCGACCCAGCTGTGCAGCTTTCTTTTCGTCTCCCAGATTGGTGCAGCGTGTTCCAAGCAGAGATCTATGCTGTCTGGCAAGCGATCAAATTAATATACACGTTGGAGGGACCTGCAAGGAACATATCAATCTACATCGACAGTCAGGCCGCAATAAAGGCTCTGTCCACGAACACAGTCAAGAGCAAGCTCACCCGACACACGGCCGCAGCTCTGAACCAATGTCAGCATCACTCCATCAGACTCATCTGGGTGCCAGGACACACGGGAGTGTCTGGTAATGAGATGGCTGACGAGTGTGCTAGAGCCGGATCAGCGCTGCCGGCTAGTTGCGCGGTGACAGATATATGCAAGCCTATCCAGTATGCACTCTCGGAACTAACAAGAACCGAAAGGGCGACGGCAGATAGACACTGGGCAGTGATACTGGGCTGTCTTGTCTCAAAAGCACTCTGGCCAAGATATAACCTACAAGCGAACTGCCGAACTCCTACACTTGACAGGACATTGCCATATCGGCCGTATGGCACAGCGATATAACGGGCCCTATCAAGACCTCTGTCGCAGCTGTGGGGACGAAGAAGAGATGGAAAGTGTCCAACACCTTCTCTGTGACTGTCCTGCACTTCAGAGAAGGCGTAACCGGTTCCTCGGAAAACCCTTCTTTGTTGATCTGGGCAGTCTCGCGAATGTGCGGCTGGAAGACCTGGCATACTTTCTAGACTCCACTGGCTGGTTTCACGGGCGGGCGTAGTCCAAAGAGACCAGCGGGTTGACACCGAACGACACATCGTATCCTTCCCCATATCCCATCAACCCTTCCACACCCTTTCGCTTCCTATAGTATATCAGACATCGCAATGGGCCAATTGACTTCTGGGTGCTCTCAACTTCGGTTGAGCTGTCTGACTATCCTATCCTAGTTAACTTCTAGGCATGATCTCATACCTGTCGGTATAATAAATTTAGCTCTTAAAAGAATAAAAATAAACTCAGGATATAAAATTAAAGCTGATATCCGTTTTTTTTTTTTTAAATTGTGCCCCACAGTGGTCGTGGCAAAATTTAAACATAAACTATCCCCTTGCCTGACCTAATAGGGAGTCTTTGTTCCCAATTTTGTGGTCCTGGCTCTTATCACTTCTGAGATCCTTTCGCTTACACGGACAAAAATAAAAATACTATTTAATAGTAAAGCTTACATAATAGACAGTAAAATAGCAGATAATAATGTAATGTAATGGATCCTTTAAAAGTCACAAAAGAACTAAATGACAATATTGAATGTAGGTAAAGGCTAAAACACATTTTTTACTAATGGGAGTAGTATACCTCCATACATTACCTGCCCAAGTTTATCCAAACAGGTGCAAGTTTGTAAAATTACGTTTTTAAACAGGTAAAAGTTATAATAAGGTATTAAACAGCCAAGCAAAGCGAGAAGGCATTTTCTTGCATTGCGTTTTTCTTCTTTTGTCACCATGCCGCATGTTTTTATTGCGAGGTCTGGAATACAAAATAAACGGGTAAAGAAACAAACTTTTATTGTTTTTCGTTAAAGCTTAAATACTTTTAAGATGACACCAAGAGTGGAAATCGGTCGCATAATTTGTCTAGTTCAATTAACTAATTGAAATCTAACTTATTTGTAGTTCAAAAGTTAGTATTTATTGTAAAATATGCATATTTCAGCACGCTTTGAAAAAACGGTACACTTTGAGAGGGTGTCCTTGATATAAAATTCTTTTGGAATTCGTAACCTTTAAAAAATTCTCAATCGGATGAATTAATTGCTTTTTTCGAAATCATCCGTTTAAAATATGTTTTTTGTCACGTTTTTCGGACTGCGGCCTCGGTGTATGGCGACAGCGAGCAGAGAGAAACTTCTTGGGTAGGTTTATTGCAAAGGGTGTTTTATTTAGACTTTTGGTTTTTAAACTGGCAACACTTTTTTCTGAGTTGGACTTTTTGACAGCTGTCACTTGATTTATGCTCAGTATGGTTTGCAATTTTATAATGAAAAAACTCACTCCTGAACAACGTTTGCAAATTATTGAATTTTATCGTCAAAATACATGCTCGGTTAAGAAATAGCATTTTGCACTTTTCCATTTTATGATCAGTTTAGTCGACCTTCTGAGGCGGGTTTTCGGAATGATTACAAACTTTTTTTTGCCCCAAATGGAAGAGCTACGCTTGGCTTACATGTGGTTTCAGCAAGACGGTTCCACATGCCACACAGCACGAGAAACAAAGGCCCAATTGAGAGGCGATTTCGGTTAAAATTGACCGCCTAGATCGTTTGATTTAACGCCTTTAGACTAATTTTTGTGGGATTATGCGAAGTGGCTTGTCTTCGCAGGTAAGCCCGAGACGATTGACGCCTTCCAAGAGAATAATCGGCGCGGTTTTTGCTGACATATGGCCCCAATTGCTGCAAAAAATGGTCGAAAAAAGGGCCGCTCGGCGGGAAATTTATTCGGGCCAGCCAGGCGTCCACTTGCCCGAAATCATATTTAAACACTAATGGCATAAAATTATCCTTACAATAAAGCCATATTAATGGACGTTAAAACGATTTTCTCGTGTTTTATTTCAATTCGAAGTTCTATACCTCTAAAAAAAACACCCTTTATATGTGCAGATATAATGGAAAATCTGCTACGACTCACAGTGGGGTGAGAGACGCCAAAAGTGACGATAAATTCAACCGTCCAAAAATTGGACCATCTTATAATTTTGTATTTGATCAATAAAAGTACAAATCATTAACTTTTGGATATTCCGTAGTGTATTTTTTTTTTTAATTATTTTATTTCAGTAAATTTTTCTAATATTCGGTTTTTTTTACAAAAAAAATAGGAATTCCATAATTTTTAACGCTGAAATGTTCCTTTTTATTTTATATTTCCATGTAGACTATATCCATCTGCCATAAAAAAACATGAAAATCTTTTTTCTTCTTCGAAATAAAAAAAGGGTCACATATAATTCAAAGTTTATTAATAAAACAAAGATTAAAAATAAGAATAAAAATTAAATAATTTAATCAGACTCGATATCATTTTCGCTTTCTTCACTTTGGTTGTCGCTTTAATTTATTTCTGAAGCTTTTAAAAGGGACAAAGCTTCTTTTGGAAATGTGTGAAATTTTTTTTTCGACAACTTCCGTTTCCAAGATATTATTGGATCAGAGCTTGTTAAAAACATTTTCAAAATATCTTGTTTGCTCTTTATTCTATCCGTTTTTCTCAAATTACACTCTCTATACTTTTTGAAATCCATGCTCCGAGCTTCATGAGCTTCTTCTGAGAGTTGGCCAATTGGTAACAAAGCGTTGGAAATAATTTTAGTACAGTGAATTAAGAATTTGTGTATCGTTGGTGGCATATAATTCCACGGATACAACTTTACAAAGTATCTAACTCTTGGAATGATTCTATGTTAACCTCATATCCTGATGCAGCGACAACCATTACGGCATGGAACCTTTTTATTAGCTGGATATTAGCCCCAGTAATTTTCGCCGAAACTTCTGCATTTTCAAAAAATCGTCGCGCCGTGTTGCCATCATTGTAACTCCCAAAACCGGGCTTTGGAATATCTATAATTAGCCCTGTCTCAGATCTAAACAAATTTTGAATATTCTTTTTGGTCTACTGAACAATATATTTATCTTCTTCAGATATTGCTTGTAATTTTTTTATTGGCATCTTAAATGCAAGATGCAAGAGGCACTCGAAACATCAAATCCAGCCATGCCCCGCCCCTACATTCATAACTTTACCATATTTTGCTACCGAAATCCAACCAGAGTAGGTTTTAAGACTGCGGTTGCTTTGTGACAATTTCGTGATAATTGCTAAAATAATAAATTGCTTAAATAAAACTAGCTTACAAAATTTTAAAAAAATGTTTGGTTCTCATGTCTAAACACAAAATCAATCACAACGGTCAGTGAGATCTCTTGGTATACTCTAAAATGTCGGAGAAACTTCGAAATTTCGGGAAAAAATTATTAATAAATTAATAACGCTTCCGTGAAAAAAATTTTAATTTCAATTTTCGTGTTAGGGGCCACTGTCCATAAGAAAAGTGGACTAAGACATGAGCAGCTAAATGACTGTAAGCTAGTGTAATAAATGTGAAAACGTGCAAAATAATATTTTGAGCTTCAGTTTCGCTTATGGTGATGTCTGACTTATGTGGGTAACAGTCCTGTTTTGCTTTTTAAACTATTGTGTAAGATGGACATTTTTTTGGTGCTGAGTTCCGAACAGTGTTATATTGATGCCTGGCCAACTTTGCATCAACCAACACAGCCAATGCGTATTCTTTAGACAGCATAGTGATCTCCAAACTTTTGTCAATGATTTTCTTGTAGCTCGCCGCAGTTGTTGGGGAAAAAACAACCACAGCCATAACTATTTTAGACGCATTTACATTACCACATTTCCTCAACTGGGCTTGCGTTGCAAAATCTAGTTCTGGAAAAGGAGTACTATCTCTTAAAGATCTTGTTTTTTTTTCGGCCGCGCTTTGACGTTCTTGAATTAAAAGAAATCTTTGACTTTAGCCAATCCGTATAGGTTTTTACAAATCGACTGTGTGTCCGGCTTGATCTTTTCCATCGAAACTTAAACTTATCGATGAAATCATCAATTTTGAGCTCGAAATTCACTACATCATCATTATTTGATGGCTTAACAATATTCCTCACATATTCAGATAAAAAAGATAACTTGTCGTTATAATTTATTTGGCCGCTGTCTTTCATTATGTTATATAGTTGAAGGCGAGTGAATTTGGTTGAATTTGCAAGTTCAAAAATAGTGTTCATAAAAATGCAAAAGCATAGGTCAGCTAAAATCTTTTATAAAATATGTTGAAACAGGCTACAAACTAACACCCTAGCTAGAGACGTGATACACAATTAAAAGCGTACTATTTATTACAAATTTAAGAGACACAAATATTTTATCTAATGACGTGGATTTTATCTAAGACGTTCACTGTTAATAAGAGTACACTATTATACACGCTTTACTTCGCTTTTCATTTCTCCGTACGCTTAATTTAAGAATTTAAGCTGTCTAATAAATTGCAATTGACAGCTGACCAGCATTCGACACTCAAAAATAAAAGACAACTCTGTTTTGTGATTTACAACGCATCTTTGAATTCAAATAACTCTCTTGGGGCAGAACGGGGCGCAAAACCCTTTGGTGGGCACTTAGGTAAATATGTTACACATTTAATAAAAAAAGAATGCTTACTATTGGTTACTTTTAAAGCAACTTTTGCTAACTAAAGATAAAAAAAACTTTAAATTTAACAGGTACTTTTTATTTTAATTTACTCCCCTATATTTAGTAAAAACTTTTAATTGAAAAAAATTTACGAAAATTATTAAGGATTCAAAATTATTTCCATTTTCAAAAATTCATTTTTGTTAATTTTTTACGTGAAATTCGTCGTCAAAAGTGACAATAAAAAACTAATTTTTTGTATTTCAAAGTTTTAGCTTTGGCGTCACATTACAGGGTTTTTTTAGCATAAAGCCGTAATTTTTTTACTCCCTAATGCAGAATTTTGTTTACTTTCACCACACATTGATTTGATTCCGCAACTCCAAAATTTGTGTATTGAATTAATCGTCACAATTAAACACCGATCGAAAAGTATAAAGGGGTGCCACAGAAATGGCTTTCGCTTTTTCGAATTTTACATCAATTTCATTCCGCTGCCCAATGGGCCAGAATCCCTTTTTTTTTTGGCATGAAGTCGAAAATTTTTGTCAAATATATCTTAAATTTGACTTAATATTTTGAAAGGGCATACATTAGGTACAGCTGCGGTCAAAAAAATAGTAGTGCTACCAAGCAAAAAACTTAAGCTTTGATATTTTGTTTCTAAATAATAGTTTTTGTTTTCTGACTTTACCAGATCATTGTGTTGGAAAAGCTTTTATGGAAATGTATCATTAGGACGTAAAAGCTTCTTCCATTTTTGAGTTTTTCCGTAATTTCGTGATCTATGCTATATTTGCTCCGGTCAAAATAATAGTAGTGAGTGCATTAAAAGTGTAAAAAAAGGATATTAAGCAGGAAAGGCACTTGATTTGATATTTATAATTGTAATTTGATAATTTGCTATAAATTTTATAAACATTTTTTTGTTTAGAGTTGTTACAATGGGGCGTGGCAAGCATTGCTCCCCAGAAAAGCGTGCTCCCATTAAAAAATTTATTTCTAAAAGGATAACGGTTAAGGAAGTGGAAAAATTTGATTAGATGATTGCCAACCATAATCAGAAACGCCATTAAGTAGTCGCCAAAATAGGATAAATGTGGAAGACCTCGATCCATGTCCAAAAAACTAGTGACACAAGAATTGAGGTTTTTGAAACGCGACCCTTTTGCTCCTGCAGCACTTATAAAAAAGAACTTTGGTATGGACCAAAGTGTGTAAAACATTCTTAGATGTTTGCGAAATAATAATCTGGCAGAAAGAAGTCCGTGAAAAATTCCGTTATCAAAAAAAATACCTGCCCAAAAGCGATTTCGATTTGCTAAGGATCATCTGAATTGGCCCTAGAGAAATAAAGAAACCTCTAGTGGTCGGATGTGTCCAAAATTATTTTTTTTGCTGGTCGAGGATCTCGACAACATGTAAGGTATCCGTAAAAGTCCGAATATCAGCCCAGATTCACCTGCAGGACCATCTAACATTGTGGTATGAGAATAATAATCTGGGCGCATTTTCAAATTACTGGGTCCAACCCATATATTGGATCATAACCATAATGGAAAGGCACGAACATGTGCAAATTCTGCAGGACATTATGCTCCCGTATTTTTCAGATGAAGTGCCGATAATTTGGAGGTTCCAACAGGACATAGACCCAAAGCATATCAGCAAATCTTCGAAAGAATGGTTGGCATAGAAAAAAGTTAATGTAGTGGAGTGGTCACCACGGTCCCCCGATCTGAACCCCATTGAAAATTTGTGGTCCGATATGAAGAAGGATATTGCCAAGCATCAACTAACAAATAATATTCATCTTTGGAAGATCGATAGGAGCGCCTGGAGCTCAATACAAACAGATCGATGTAAAACCCTATAAAAATTTGGATAAATTGAAAGTCTTTAAATTTTGAGTTTTTGTAAATTCATTGCACGCACTACTATTTTTTTGATCGCAACTGTATATCGAATCAATAAACAAAAAATTTTTGGTGGCAACGTTGTATTTTTGCCGGGCTAGCAAAGACAGATGTTTTGTTAGCTGACTTTCATCCGAAATTGGCGGGAGGCTTTAACTCAACCTTGCGCTTTTGCTGTGGAAAGACCAGTTATCCAAATCTTTGATGAAAATATGGAAAATAAAGGTCAAGGTATGCCAAATACAATTATTGTTAAGTTTTTCGTGGTAAATGTGTTCAATTCAAACGAATTCAAACCGTGGAGTAAAAACCTAATTTCTGCCACTTTCTGCCAAAAAGTAATTTTGCAAATGTTTACTCTTAACTGTGATTTTAAACTTGTCATTATCACTTTTTGCCCAATTTTGCCCTTTCTTTTAAAAGCACATGTTGCAGCTGTGTATTTAAGCAAGAAAATCGGCTATTTTCTCGTAGTCAGATAGGGAGGGTGGTAAAGACATGGTCAAATTAAAAAATGAAAACAATTATAAACTCTACTTTTGCCTGATTAGCAAACATGCGAAGAATGGAATATTTTCCTTTATATTTTCCTTTTTAATGAGCAGGAAAAAAGAGGAAAATAAGATTCATGCCAAATTTCAAGTCTAGGGGCCTCCGCCTCTGCTCGTTTTGCTCGCCAAACCCCAGCTCGCTTCGCTCGCAAAATTAAAAAGAAGGAGGTTTTGTTGTCCAGTTTAACAAATTTATATAATACTAGGGGGCTCCGCCCCCTGCTCGCTTCGCTCGCACAAATTTAAAAGAACTTCTTTAGTTGTACGGTTTAACAAATTAATACAATATAAGAGGGTCCGTCTCCTGCTCGCTTCGCTCGCAAAATTGAAAAGGAGGTTCTTAATAGTCCGCTTTAACAAATTCATATAATACTAGGGGGCTCCGCCCCCTGCTCGCTTCGCTCGCAAAATTGAAAAGAAGGTCTTTAGTAGTCCGCTTTAACAAATTTATATAATATAGAATTTTTTGTTAATAAAAAACGGAAATATTCAACTTCCGCTGTCCGCGGTTTTATTGTTTCTTCCTTGCAATTGAAATTTGGCTAAAAGTCAGATTTTGTGATTTGGCGGGAAAAATCCAGATTTGGCGGGAAAAAGCTAAATTTGGCGGGAAAACGCTAAATTTGGCGGGAAAAAGCTAAATTTGGCGGGAAAAAGCTAAATTTGAGGAAAATTCAAAATTTAGCAAGAAGAGTTAATGTGTGAGTTTTCTAAGAATATCTCATACAACAAAAGAGTTTTTGATTCTAAAGGTTAATTTGCATCCGATTAATCCAATGGCAGCTACATGATACAGTCATCCGACTTTGACCAAATTTGGTAAAAATGTAAGAGACAGTCCCAAACATATAATCTGTGAGTTTGGTTGAGATATCTTAAGGAACAAAAAAGTTTTTCATACTATAGGTTACTCTGCATCCGATTGTTCCTATGGCAGCTATATGATATAGTAACCCGACTTTGACCAAATTTGGTTAGAATGTAAGAAACAGTCCCAAACATACAATCTGTGAGTTTGGTAGAGATATCTTAAGAAACAATAAAGTTGTTCATACTAAAGGTTATTTTGCAACCGATTGTTCCTATGACAGCTATATGATATAGTAACCCGACTTTGACCAAATTTGGCCAGAATGTTATAAACAGTCCCAAACATACAAGCTGTGAGTTTGGTTGTGATATCTTAAGAAACAAAAAAGTTGTTCATACTAAAGTTATTTTCATCCGATTGTACCTATGGCAGCTATATGCTATGGTAATCCGACTTTGACCAAATTTGGTTAGAATGTAAGAAACAGTCCCAAACATACAATGTGTGAGTTTGGTAGAGATATCTTAAGAAACCACAAAGTTGTTCATACTAAAGGTTATTTTCATCCGATTGTTGCTATGGCAGTTCCTATAGTCACCCGACCTTGACCAAATTTAGTCAGAATGTAAAAGACAGTACCAAACATAATCTGTGTGTTTGGTTGAGATATCTTAAGAAACAAAACAGTTTTTCATACTAAGCAACTCCGTGACCTTTGACCCCGATTTAACCCACTTAGAGGTCGAATTTCGCAAAACGCCGTCTTATTGCACGATGAAATTATCTCATCTATGTTGTGTGCAAATTTCAGTTATCTACCTTTTACCGTTTGGGCTACACGTTGATTCTCAGTCAGTCAGTGAGTCAGTCTGTGAGTCAGTCAGTCAGGACAAAGAATTTTATATACAGAGGTGGTCAAAAGATAACAAAATAACGGTTATTGTCGTGTTTCTACATCCATGCAGGATCAAATAAAAGAAAATTTTAACTGTCCAGGGGATTAGCAAAGAAGCATTGAACTGATGCTTATCAGTTGTCAAAAGTATTTACACACATTTAATTCGCGTCAAAATTATTTACACTTAACTTATTTAATTTTTTTGTTGTTAAATATGCAATTGAAACAAAATATTTTATAGCTATATTATTAACCCAACTAATATCTACTTATACTGATTTTGGCATTAATGTCAGCTTGCAACTTTGCTTGTACTGACTTAACCAAGTTAAGACCAAGCTCAATGGCCAATTTTGACCAAATTTCACACTTTCAGCTATATTTTCGACGCACTACCGATCTCTATTTATGTTCCAAGAGTTCTTAACGAAAGTCCAAACATTTTCCATGATGTTAAGATCGGGTCTTTGTGTGGGCCAGGGATAAGGCCTAAATCAGGCGGTTCTTCCCTGGCCCACACTAAGTCCCGTTCTTAACATCATAATAAATGATTAGACTTTCGTTAAGAACCAGGGAAACATTAATAGAGATTGGCGGCACCCCGAAACTATAGCTAAAATAAGTTAAATTTGGTGAAAATTGACTATTGATATTGCGCCCAACTTGGTTAAGTCAATACTAGCCAGGTTGCAAGCTGTCATTGATGCCAAGATCGGTATAACAAGACATTAGTTGGGTTAATAATATAGCTATAAAATATTTTGTTTCAACTGAATATTTAACAACAACAAAATTAAACAAGTTGTGTGTAAATAATTGTGTGTAAATACTTTTGACAACTGATAAGCATCAGTTTGCTAATCCCCTGCTAATCCCCTGAACAGTTATAATTTCTAATTTTTCTTTCATTTGCTTCTGCATGAATGTAGAAACACGACAATAACCGTTATTTTGTTATCTGAGTACCAAAGCAGCAGCAATAAGCAATCAAAGTTGAAAGCTCAAGAAAATTCACGTTGTGTAAATACTTTTGACCACCTCTGTAGATAGATAACATTTTTTGTAAAAAGGAAATATTTAACTTCCGCTGTCCGCGGTTTTAATGTTTCTTCCTTGCAATTGGTCAGGATTTTAGAAAAAGTCTCAAACATACAATCTGTGAGTTTGGTTGAGATATCTTAAGAAACAAAAACGTTTTTCATACTAAAGGTTGCTTTGCTTGCGATTGTTCCTATGACAGCTATTTGATATAATAATCAGACCTTGACCAAATTTGGTCAGGATGTATGAAACATCCCAAACGTCCCAAACATGCAACTTGTGAGTTTGGTTGAGATATCTTAATAAGCAAAAAAGTTTTCCATACTAAGCAATTTCCTGACCTTTGACCCCGATTTTGACCCACTTACAGGTCGAATTTCGCAAAACACCGTCTTACTGCGCGACTAAATTATCTCATCTATGTTGTGCGAATTTCAGCTTTCTATCTTTTACCGTTTGGGCTACACGTTGATTCTCAGTCAGTGAGTCAGTCAATGAGTCAGTCAGGACAAAGAGTTTCATATATATAGATATTAAACATATTTCTCATAGTCGGATGGGGAGGGGGAGATGAAAGCGTGGTCCAAATCCAAAAAAAAAAATTCTAAATAAGTCTAACTAAGGTTCATGCAAACTTTTAAGTCTCTAGCTTTATAATTAGACTTTACGCCAAAAAAAAAGGGATTCTGGCCCAATGTGGGCTGTGCAAAAGGTCAATTCGCAAAAAAAATGTTGTGCGGAACGAACTAGCGCTAAAAACGCTGGCGTCCGATGCTGCCCCCTAGTTCGATTTAGATTTTTGAAGTCAGGGTCAGCGATGCCACATTTTTTCGTCAGAATTCGAAGTAAGGTATTTAAAAAATATATATGGAACCACTTCTGTTTTCTTAAAATTAAGCATTAAAAAAAAATTTCTCCTTTGAGGGAAAACAAGATTTACAGCAAAATTCTTTTATTTATTGTGCAATTTGTGAAAACATTTGTCACGAAGAGTTGAGAGACTAATGACAGACAGTTGCTAGAGTTGTCGAGTAACATTTATTTTGTCGCGCCAATTATTTTTAAATTTTTTTAAGCTAAACAAAATCAACAATTATATAAATAAATTAAATTATATAAATTCACTAAGAAAAAAATTAGAAATTTATGGTTCTGCAATGATAAGCGTAAAAAAGTCGCTAAATAAACCCTTGGGTAATTTTATATGAGAAGGTGTCAACCCTTAGCAGCCTAGTTCGAACAGGTTTGTAAAAATGCTTAATTCACTCTCGCTAGCGATTTCTGTGGCACCCTTGATAAGTTTATTATTGCCCGCATTTTCAAGCAATGGAGCATTAAAAAAAATTGCTTATTTGAGGGAAAACAAGTTTCACCGCAAAATTCTTTTATTTATTGTGCAATTTGTGAAAACATTTGTCACGAAGAGTTGCCAGACTAATGGCTGACAGTTACTAGAGTTTTCGAGAAACATTTATTCTGTCGCGCCAATTATTTTTAAATTTTTTTAGCTAGAAACTTATGGTTCTGCAATGATAAGCGTAAAATAAGTTACTAAACAATCCCTTGAACCATGGTAAAAAAAACCCCGATAATTTGGCATAAACTCTAAATATAAAGATAGAGACTTGAAATTTGGCATGAACTTTAGTTAGATTGACCTTAACTTCCCCCTCCCCATACGACTATGCGAAAAAGTTAAAAAAATATGTATTAAAAATCTAAATATATAGCTAGAGGCTTGAAATTTGGCACGAAGTTTAGTTATAATATTCAAAACTATATAATTTTGGTTGTTATTCAATTGGACCTTGTCTTCATCCCCCCTTCCTTTCCGACTAAGAAAATAGGTAAAAAAAAAAAAATTGTTAGGCTAAAATATAAAGCAATTTATCTTATACTTTGCATGTTTACTAATTAGACTAAATTAGAATTTACAATTTAGTTCGTTTTTTAATTTGGCCACGTTTTCACCTCGCTCCCCATCTGCATCTGAGAAAAATCCGATTTTTCAGCCAAAATTCACACCTACAACATGTCATTTTTCACAAAAAGGAACAAAATCGAACAAAAAGGATTATCAACATCTGATTCTAGATGGTTTAGTTAATAACTAAATAGTCTAATAACTTCAAAGCTAAAGGAGCTTTCTATCAACGCCTATTTAAATATTTTAAATATCTTTACTGGTTGATTGTGACTAGTGTCATAATCACAAGTTTCTTACAACTTGTAGCACTAGGATGTTAAAAAAAAAAACAAATAAATAATAAAAATAAATAGATATGATTTTTGCAACCCAAAATATGAAATGACCTTACTGTGCGACAAAATCCGGCCAAACCTCATCTCTTGTATCGATTTTGGGGCTTTTGTTCAAATTTACACCAGTGGTAATTTCGCGAAACGGAATTTATGTATGTTTACTGGACAATGGTGTATCTTACAGGGACTGGATAGTTTGAAATATAGAGAAATAAATATAATTGAGAACAAAGAAAATTCACCGATATCACAACCACCCATATTATGCAGATCAATTTATTAAAAACTTACTGAACTCGTTGCTGACCGCCTGGGACATAGCTTCGCTTAGTAGGTTATACGAACTTTTATGATGTAGTGCATTTTCGCCATTCACTGCAAAAGATTGTGTCGATGCTAAATGTAATGCCTCCAAAGATGCGGCAGAGGTATCACCTGAAGACGTGGAAATTGTTGTATGCACGCTCAGTGGCTTTCCATTAAGTTTTTCGTTTTGATGCTGTATATTATGACGATTTATGCTTATTTCAGTTTCTGGAGTACTTCCAGTTGCACTGCCAATGGTCACAAGGCAAGTGAATTCGGATACACAGTATAAAGAAATAAGCAGTGAGTACTTCCAAATTGAGAGCATTTTGCACCTCGTACTTTGCCTTTTAAGTATTCACAATTACTTTTAATTGAATTTGAGGAGTATTTCACTTTCACATATATATTTTATGTTATCCCTTATTTCTTGCTAGTAATTGTTGGGTACATTATTTATTCATAAAACGTAGTTGACCTGCAAATAAAAATCAAGAATAAAATACAAGAGATTACTTTATAAATGTAATTACAGACTTAAAAATATAATCTTATACATATGATGAGTTCTAGGTAAAAGTCTAGTGACGAAAGCATTCTCAACCCCCAAAATTTCTGATATCCAATTTTTTACGAGCAATATTAGATTTAATATAAATATATGAATTATTCTGAAATTTAAAAAATAGTTAGCCTTTCCGCATATTGCCGAAAAGAGTCCCCTTCTCTATATCTAAAATATCATTGGGCGCTGTGCGGGAAGACAAACTATTTTTGTTTGGAGCTGTGGAGTTTCAATTTAAGTGGAATTAAACTTGCGCGTTTTTGGGGTTTGCTTTCGTTACAAGCGTGGACTACCGTCCACATTGATAAAAAGGGAGAGAGCCCGACTGTGGGATATTCTGTGCCAGTTTTAAAAAAAATGATTGGTTATAAACGAATTGCTCATACATATACTCGTATGTATGGAAATTAGGGTGTACCTTATTTTTTAAATTCATTATTTTTAAACGCATACGGGCTAACTCTGTTCATTTGGTCCTAAAGCAATGTTTACCTCAATCGAAGTATAACAACCCGTTCCGACTGGGATCGGAAAATTTAAAAATTATATGGGACACAAAAAAATCAAAATTTTTTTTTTTTGTGAAGAAATTTGTAAATATATTGGTACATATTTTAAACAACAATTTAAGTATTTTTAAGTGTTGCGTAAAGTAAAGAATCCAATTTTATGTTTTTTTAAATGCAAATTTGTACAAAATAATTTGTAATTCAATGCAAACAATACATACATATTTTTGTAAAAAAATCCTGTGCAACAATTGATAACTCTGCAAAAAGATATTTTTCAACACTGAAATCAATCCGCACTTTCAAAAATAAATGGAGTTTAGGCTTCTTTTAAGCCTTAGTCTAGGCAAGAAAAATAGCTTTACTCCTGCGTAAGGTGTTCAAAATCTTTCTGACGGCAGGCAGCCAAAAAATTGACTGGTAACAATGTGGCGTCAACTGGAGTTTGTTTAAATTTTAGCCATGCAAAAATGATTTGGAAATGTCGCCAATGATGATGAAAAAATACAAATTCATTCAATTATGTCCACAAAAACAATTTCAGATTTCGTTCTTGTTTATAATCTACCAATATTGACGTTGTTATTAACCAAATTAAAATACTCTTCTTCGTTCTCACTTGTGTACCGGACATTTCTCTGCTCTACACATAAAAAAAACTTTAAGCAATTCGATGTTCTCTTTGCAAAATCAACAGTGCCAGTTTCTTATCTGGCAACTCTGTTTGTCTGGTAATAACCATATCGACTAGCAAACAGAGTTGACAAGTTCTTCTTCTTCACTTTTCGCCAGCGTTTTTTATACCCTTGGGGGTGATATATTAAGTTTGTTAAAAAGTATGTAACAGGGAGAAGGAAGCATCTCCGACCCCATAAAGTATACATTTTCTTGATGAGCATCAACAGCCGAGTCGATATACCCTTGTCTGTCTGACCGTCTGTCCGTATAAAACGATAGGATTTCAGAGATGGTAAGAGCTAGGACCACCAAATTTAATATGCTGCCAATTTAGCTGCTTATTATGTCAGGATATAAGATTATTCTAATACTTTGCCACCCCCACTGTGGTAAGCGTAATTCATCAATAACTTACATCACCCTTAATTGTGGGTTTTAAGCTAAATTTTAAAATTTTTTATTCTAACGGGTGCAGGAACATGCTTAGAAACTAGTCACCACCTTTCAACACGATTGTGCCATAAATATTAAAGATATTAACCATTTTGTCAAACGCCTTTTATTTGCAGAATATATCTGTATTCAATATATTCCTGAGCTGTGTATCAGCTTTTCTCTCAGTCCACACACGCTGTCGATAGGCCTTAAGCAACGAAAACGAATTTTCCGCGGTGCTGGATACCTGGCTTTAAACCAAAAAGAGAGATAAAAATCTCTATGAAACTTTTTAGGTAATTTAAAGGATTACTTTTCTGCCTGTTCAGTTGCGGTATTCTATCTTAAAAATTGTGCCTGTAATTGTGGGGGAAAGTGGCATGCTTTCCAAAAATGGAACCTTGATCGCATAATTATTTACAATGGGCACAGGGTATATGATTGTAAGACTATTATCAAATTAAAAACCTCTACACGAGGTAGAAAATCTAGTGACGAAGCTTATTCAAGCTGAACTTTCTGTTATTAAATTTTGTGCTGAAGGATATTCATTCAGAGATAAAAACCATGAAAATATTAGCAAAGAGATTTTTGAAAACATTTTTTTGCGGCCACTATTAGAATTGTTAAGAGAAGCTTTTCGCACCAAAATATGTTTTGCTTGAGACCGAGGAAAAAAGTAAAAAATGTAGACTTTTACAAAAACTTTACACATTTCAATAGGTAAAGGAAAACTCTGCCATAGTAACCAGGGATTAAAACCCTAACCGAAACCGTAACCTTTAACCGGTAAAAACCGATTGAAATTTATAACCGTAACTGAAACCGTAACCGAAAAAAAAAAAAAACATTTGACCGAAACTTTTAAACCGAAACTCTGTAAACCGAAATAACCGTTTAGTAACCGTTTCAGTTATAAAGGTTAATTTCGGTTTTTCATGCATCCAGAAATACATTTTTATTTCCAATTTTTACAACAAAAATTGAAAAAAAGTTTTATTTTTAATTGTTATTTTAAAAATTGCAAATAAGAGTTATAGTATCACTTTTGAAAAAAATTTTAAGATGTTTTATTTTCAATTTTAATTATAAAAATTAAAAAAAAAAAAAGTTAAAAATAATTTAAAACGGAGAACTTTGAACTGTTTCTATTTTTTCCGACTCATAAGTCTTGTTTATCGCTGATATTTTTTGTTATTATTTTTGTATTTTATTTTTGATTTTCCTTTTATTTTTAATTTAAGAAAGTTATGCCTTTTTTATAATTATTTTTATATTTTTAAAATAATTAGATTTAAAAAAAGAATTTTTTTTTGTGAACCGAAACCATACCGGTATTTTGAAACCGAAACATACAAAAACCGGTTCACCGTTACGAAACCTTTATTCAAAGATTTTGCGTAACCGATAACCGAAAACCTAAATGCGAACATAACCGTAACCGTAACTGAAACCGATATTCGTTTCGGTTTTAATCCCTGATAGTAACAATCGGATACAAATAATCTCTAAACAAACTTAGAGGTTGTATATTTGGGACTGCCTGTTATATCCTGACCAAATTTGTATGATAACTATATCATATAGCTGTCATAGGAACAATCGGATGCAAATTAACCTTTAGTATGAAAAACTTTTTTGTTTTTTAAGATATCTCAAACAAACTTGCAGATTGTAGTTTTTGGACTGTTTCTTGCATTCCGACCAAATTTGGTCAAAGTCGGATTACTATATCATATAGCTGCCATTGGAACAATCGACTAAAATTTAACCTTTAGAATCAAAAACTCTGATTTTGTACGAGATATCCTTACAAAACTCACCAATAAACTCTTCGCCAAATTTGTATTTTTTCCGTCAAATTTAGCTCTTCCCCGCCAGATTTAGCTTTTTCCCGCCAAATCTGGCTTTTCCCAACAAATCACAAAATCTAACTTTTAGCCAAAGTCCAATTGAAAAGAAAAAACATCAAGGCCCGTTTTTTCAATGTCTAAATAAGGTATTTAATAGGGTTGTTGATGTAATATGAAAATATCGACATGTCGATATTTAATTTTTGGTGATGATATATTTTTAAGTGATATTTTTTTAAAACGATATTATTAATATCGATATAAATCAGGGGCGCTCAGCTTTTGCTCATTCCATTGATTTTCGGCCTCAATTGTTTTTGTAATTCCTCAAAGCATAGGAAACGAAATATCGTATACATGCACGGCGTTGAGCATACAAAATACCAACACATGCAAAGATTTTTGTGTGTATGTAATGCGCAGCACAAAAATCGGTTTTGTTCTCTTCTCTGATTGGTGTTTGCGATCACTTGCGAGAAGCAGCAACAACAATTTCAATGTGATTTTGTTGTTGTCTTTTCTTCAAATTTGCACTTCTCTTCTTTGTATTGGTGTTTTTTTGTGTGAGTATTGGTGCGAACTCATTCGTATGCTGGCTGTGGGCACCCCTGATATAAATGTACGATATTATAGTGCGCTATTTTCACCAGTTTCTTTAATGGGATTCCGGTAAGCGTTTTAGATTTGGTTTAGATTTCGCAGTCAGCTGTTCACAGCTGCTCCACACAAAATTTTCAGTGTGCCCAGAGCAAATCAGAGAAATGTGGTCTTACTAATTGATTTCAGCTCTGAGACTGATTTCGTTTTTATTTTGATTTGGTTTCAACTCAAAACTGTGTCAGCTGTGTGACATATGGTGTTTGTTTACATTGAAAATCTGCGAATATTCAATAAAAAAATATTCGATGAGCACAATTTCGTTTAATACGTTTATAAATATCCTTTTCTGACTTTCTTTCGGAATTTTGTGCAATTATGCCCTATTTTTTGTTTACTTTTTAGTTGTCAATCAGCTTTTCGCACAGGCTGTCAGCTGTTCACGAAATCTAAAACTAATCAGTGTGCAAAAAGGGTCGTTCCGTCAACTGATTTAGATTTGGTTAAAAATAATCTAAACCAAATCTAAAACGCTTACCGTAATCCCATATTTATCTTTTGCCGCCACTTTTTTTCTGCACGAAACGACGAATCAAAACTGTATTAGGATATAATAAGCGACACTACATCCAAGTGCCAAATTTGCAATAAAATAGTGAACATTAGTGGTAACATGACTAATTTGTGGTGGAAAAACTGTTGATTTAAGCTCGCGCCCAGATATTTATATCATCGATATGATCGATATTTTTTATGTCAAAAATATCAAGAAAAATTATATTTTTTTCATATCGAAATATCAACGATATTGATATTTTTAAAAATATCAACAACCCTTGTATTTAATAACTACTGAAAAGAAATTTTTACCGCACTCTCCAAACTGAAAACATAATACAGTCCAAATTTTCTCTAACTCGAACAAAATCGAGTGGCAATAGCGTTTACTGGGCAAATTTCAGCGTTTACTGAGCAAATTGCATACAATTCTGCTTCCGTAACTCGAACTTCCATAAGTCGAATTTCTCCTTAACTCGCACAAAAAGATTGGCCCGTACTTCTGTAAGTCGAATTTTTCAGGAAAGTCCCCAATAACGTTTACATTTTTTTTCGTTTCTATTTTATGCTTTTGTTTCCGGCTCGTTTGGATATGTAACATGATGTTCATTAACATATGGAGATGCAATATGATAGAATATTGCATCAACAATTGTTTCGGCTTGTGAAATTGCTAATGTACTTTTTTGTCAGCGCATCGGTGCAAGATTATTTACCATGGCGTAATATAAAATGTTTATCGCTTTCAGAAATTTTTAAACTTGTTTGTTAAGAAATTCGAAGCTGAACCAAAAAAATTTGAAGTGGCTGAAAAATATGGTATCTCATCGAATACAGTTTTTATTATATTAGTTTATTTATTATTATTATAGCATTAAAAAATGGAAAATTAATTATTACGTCATTTGAATCGGGAACTTCTTCTGGATACAGCAAGAGAACGAAAAAAACAATTTTTGAGAATATCGACAGGTTTTTAACAAACTAGAATTTTTTTTTTGAAAATAGCAAGAAAAGATTAAAAATTTAAATGTATTTATGAATGAATAAAATTGTAGTTTCTTTAAAAAAAAATAAATTCCCTAACTCAAAGTCTCCCTAACTCGAACTTTTTTCTTGGATAATGGTGATTTGAGTTAGGGAAGTTCGACTGGTTATACAAAATAATATTAAACTTACAAAATTATAGTTTTTATTCATTTAATAACATCAAGCAAACTAAAAAAATACAGGCGTGCCACAAAAATCGCAAGCGAATTAGAATTCCGCAGAAGGCATTTCCGCACGAAAATTTCCGAGGTGCCACAGAACCTCGATAGAGTTAATTTTTTTTTTTTGCATTTTCACCAAACTTTTCGAACTAGGCTGCTAAGGGCTGACACCTCCTCAGATTAAATTACCCAAGAGTTTGTTTGCCAACTTTTTTAGGCTTTTCATTGCAGAACAATAAGTTTTTCATATTTAATTTATATAATTTAATTCATTTACATAATAATTGACTCTGTTTAGCTACAAAAAATTTAAAAGCAATTGGCGCGACAAAATTAAAGTTACTCGCCAACTCTAGCGACTGTCTGCCATTAGTCTGGCAACTCTTCGTGACAAATGTTTTCACAAATTGCACAAAATGTTAAAGGTTTTTTTCGGTAAAACTTGATTTACCTCAAAAGAGTTATTTTTTTAATGCTTAATTTTAAGAAAACAGAAGTGGTTCCATATAAATATTTTAAATACCTTACTTCGAATTCTGATTAAATAATGCGGCATCGCTGCCCGTGACTTCCAAAATCTAAATCGAACTAGGTGGCAGCATCGAACGCCAGCGGATTTAGCGCCTTGTAGTTCTCTGGTGCCTAGTCATTTACTGTCCGGATTATCCTGATTATGCAGTATACAAAAATATAGTAGTAGTTGTTTTTTTTTTACAATTATTTTTTTTCATATAAAAAACAAGATAGTGTGTTACAATAAAGGAACTGATGTATGCCATGTACATTTAATATGGCTTCAAGCTGTTTGCCTTACATTTATTTCTATAAAACAATTTAAATGACTTCAGTCGGAACCAGTTTAAAACGGAATGATCTCCTCTCTTGATGGCACCGCTTTATTACAGACTCTTTTTCGTAGCTCCCGTAGGACTGGACAGTTTGCGCAAAAATGGATAACATCCTTCTATACCCTCGAATTGTCGGTGTGGGATTTAATTAAGATTTAAAACCTCGCGTAGGGCTCTTAGCATGAGAGAAAATTTTATACGGCTCGTACTGGTCATGAAAATAATTGGACCCTCCAAGGTTGTAGTGTAGCTGCCTGTATATGTTTCGTGTTTGGCTCTGCCGTGCAGGGGTTTAGATTCTGTCGACCTCTGTTTTGGATGATACTCCATGATGCGGGATTACTTATCTTAACTTCTACTTCATATTCGTGAACGAGCGATTCCTAAGTGTTAAGAAATTGGGAATTTGCATTCTTATCCATATTCACAGTATTATTGAAGTACTTAAAATGTGGCTCCGGCGTGCTTACATAAAGCTTTGACAGTCCAGTCTCCAGATGTAGATATATACATAGGTGTATTTTGAGGAAAGTAAAATAATAATCATCTAATGCATCTCCATATTTCTACTACGTAGCACATTGTCGATTTTGTTGTTGCCTGAAACAAACAAACTTTTTGGAAAATACATTTACGGCGCGATTCGCATTTCTGAGTCTTTGTTGTTAGTGCTTATAAAAATACATGTTAGGACTAAGTGTTATGCCTAAGTATGTGTACTCTGATACACGCTCCAAGGGCTTCCTACTCAGATTCCATTTTTCCGTCCATTAGCCGTCCGCTGCCTGGTCGAACAACCATGACTTTTGATTTTGTTGTGCTAATTTTGAGGCTTTATTTTTTCACAATACGCGTAGCATCGACCATCATCTGCATCACCTGTGGGCTGTCGGCGAACATCACCATATCATCCGCGTACAATAAGTCCTTCAAGTGCAGTTGTCCCACGTGTACTCCACCACGTGTACTAAACAGCGGACTGATTGTACGCCCCTAAAAGCTTCTCCAGTTACCTACTGATGCGTTTGCGAGGAACTCGACGCGTACATAGTCTTCGCGCGGAGCTTTCCCAGTCTTGCTGCCCTGCATGGTGATGACAATATCCATTTCATTGACACGCGATAGGTAATACAAAGATAGTAATTTGTTTTGTTTTTATTTTATTTTATTTCATATGATAATTGGGTTAAGTTGGCTAAATAAATAAAAAAACATTTCAGTTTTCATCTTATGCTAGTCTCTGATCAAGCTCTCGGGCAAAATAAATTGTGTGGGTATGAGGTTTTCTTTTAAAAAAATTTATATTTTGTACTAACAACTAAGTATCGAGTATAAGATAAAAAAAAGTTAGATCGCGATGCAATTTCATAGTATCTGCATATAAAAGATTCTTAGACCTTGGGCGGTGAAGCTAAAAAAATTATGCATTTAGATGCTTTTGTGACTTAAATTAAAAAAACGTCGATCTTTGTATTACTAGGGGGCTGCACTCCCTGCTCGCAGAATTGAAAGGATGTTGTTTAGTTGTCCGGTTTAAGAAATTTATATAAAATAACATTTTTGTTTTTTGATATTTTAAAATATCAACAACCCTAGTATTTAATAACTACTGAAAAGAAAATTTGACATAAAAAGTATAGAAATTAATGTGAAATTTGTTTACTATATGTTAAATATACTTTATAAGTACATTGAAAAAACGGCCCTAAAACAAAAATGTTATTTTATATAAATTTCTTAAACTGGACAACTAAACAACTTCCTTTCAATTAGTACATAAATAAAACTTTTTTTAAAAGAAAGCCTCACACAATTTATTTTGCCCGAGAGCTTGATCAGAGACTAGCATAAGATGAAAACTGAAATGTTTTTTTATTTATTTAGCCAACTTAACCCAATTATCATAAGAAATAAAATAAAATAAAAACAAAACAAATTACTATCTTTGTATTACCTATCGCGTGTCAATGAAATGGATATTGTCATCACCATGCAGGGCAGCAAGACTGGGAAAGCTCCGCGCGAAGACTATGTACGCGTCGAGTTCCTCGCAAACGCATCAGTAGGTAACTGGAGAAGCTTTTAGGGGCGTACAATCAGTCCGCTGATTAGTACACGTGGTGGAGTACACGTGGGACAACTGCACTTGAACGACTTATTGTACGCGGATGATATGGTGATGTTCGCCGACAGCCCACAGGTGATGCAGATGATGGTCGATGCTACGCGTATTGTGAAAAAATAAAGCCTCAAAATTAGCACAACAAAATCAAAAGTCATGGTTGTTCGACCAGGCAGCGGACGGCTAATGGACGGAAAAATGGAATCTGAGTAGGAAGCCCTTGGAGCGTGTATCAGAGTACACATACTTAGGCATAACACTTAGTCCTAACATGTATTTTTATAAGCACTAACAACAAAGACTCAGAAATGCGAATCGCGCCGTAAATGTATTTTCCAAAAAGTTTGTTTGTTTCAGGCAACAACAAAATCGACAATGTGCTACGTAGTAGAAATATGGAGATGCATTAGATGATTATTATTTTACTTTCCTCAAAATACACCTATGTATATATCTACATCTGGAGACTGGACTGTCAAAGCTTTATGTAAGCACGCCGGAGCCACATTTTAAGTACTTCAATAATACTGTGAATATGGATAAGAATGCAAATTCCCAATTTCTTAACACTTAGGAATCGCTCGCTCGCGAATATGAAGTAGAAGTTAAGATAAGTAATCCCGCATCATGGAGTATCATCCAAAACAGAGGTCGACAGAATTTAAACCCCTGCACGGCAGAGCCAAACACGAACATATACAGGCAGCTACACTACAACCTTGGAGAGTCCAATTATTTTCATGACCAGTACGAGCCGTATAAAATTTTCTCTCATGCTAAGAGCCCTACGCGAGGTTTTAAATCTTAATTAAATCCCACACCGACAATTCGCGGGTATAGAAGGATGTTATCCATTTTTGCGCAAACTGTCCAGTCCTACGGGAGCTACGAAAAAGAGTCTGTAATAAAGCGGTGCCATCAAGAGAGGAGATCATTCCGTTTTAAACTGGTTCCGACTGAAGTCATTTAAATTGTTTTATAGAAATAAATGTAAGGCAAACAGCTTGAAGCCATATTAAATGTACATGGCATACATCAGTTCCTTTATTGTAACACACTATCTTGTTTTTTATATGAAAAAAAATAATTGTAAAAAAAAAACAACTACTACTATATTTTTGTATACTGCATAATCAGGATAATCCGGACAGTAAATGACTAGGCACCAGAGAACTACAAGGCGCTAAATCCGCTGGCGTTCGATGCTGCCACCTAGTTCGATTTAGATTTTGGAAGTCAGGGACAGCGATGCCGCATTATTTAATCAGAATTCGAAGTAAGGTATTTAAAATATTTATATGGAACCACTTCTGTTTTCTTAAAATTAAGCATTAAAAAAATAACTCTTTTGAGGTAAATCAAGTTTTACCGAAAAAAACCTTTAACATTTTGTGCAATTTGTGAAAACATTTGTCACGAAGAGTTGCCAGACTAATGGCAGACAGTCGCTAGAGTTGGCGAGTAACTTTAATTTTGTCGCGCCAATTGCTTTTAAATTTTTTGTAGCTAAACAGAGTCAATTATTATGTAAACGAATTAAATTATATAAATTAAATATGAAAAACTTATTGTTCTGCAATGAAAAGCCTAAAAAAGTTGGCAAACAAACTCTTGGGTAATTTAATCTGAGGAGGTGTCAGCCCTTAGCAGCCTAGTTCGAAAAGTTTGGTGAAAATGCAAAAAAAAAAATTAACTCTATCGAATAAACTAAATAAACTAAAATAATAAAAACTGTATTCGATGAGATACCATATTTTTCAGCCACTTCAAATTTTTTTGGTCCAGCTTCGAATTTCTTAACAAACAAGTTTAAAAATTTCTGAAAGCGATAAACATTTTATATTATGCCATGGTAAATAATCTTGCACCGATGCGCTAACAAAAAAGTACATTACAAACATCTTTCCCATAGCAATTTCACAAGCCGAAACAATTGTTGATGCAATATTCTATCATATTGCATCTCCATATGTTAATGAACATCATGTTACATATCCAAACGAGCCGGAAACAAAAGCATAAAATAGAAACGAAAAAAAATTTAAACGTTATTGGGGACTTTCCTGAAAAATTCGACTTACAGAAGTACGGGCCAATCTTTTTGTGCGAGTTAAGGAGAAATTCGACTTATGGAAGTTCGAGTTACAGAAGCAGAATTATATGAAATTTGCTCAGTAAACGCTGAGAAAATTCGAGTTAGGGAAGTTCGAGTAAGGGAAATTGGACTGTATTATGTTTTCAGTTTGGAGAGTGTTTTTTCTTATTTTCGTATTGCGCGTATTTGCAGCAGCAGGTATTAAAATAACAACACAAGTGAAGGCTTGCACAAAAAAAACCTTACCACCCAAGACACTCCATACATTTTGTTTTTCAATTTTTGTGCTTTTCTCTTTACCCACCCGCCTTTCCACGCCGATGCGTCGACGTATCCCATACGCACATTTGCAAAAAACTACCTACTCACTTTTGTTGCTTCTGTGCACAAACACTCATACATTATTGTAAGGCGAGCGCTTACACTCAGTTGTCCGGTAGTTTAAACACCCGGGTGTCAAAAACACCTTACATTTACTCGGTGGCTTGTTGCAGTTTTCTGCTAGGCACTGTCCGAATCAACGGATTTTCCTATTCCCAAGTTCAAAATGAGGAGACACACAGTCGAGCACACTTAACTGTGGGAGAGACCCCGTACTTACTGTGGAAAAGCCAACACTTAAGAAAATAAATATTAATCTTAATTTCAACTATGTTTAACAAAAATTGAAGACTCTTTAATCAAGGGATCAAATTTTACAAACACTCAAACGATACGCACAAAGATATTTAAAGAATAATAATAAGTAAAGGCGAATAGACAGTTACATAAATTATTATTATACATAGACCAAAAGGAAATATAAAGCAAATAAAAAAATATACACTACTGGCCAAATTAATAAGTACACTCTTTCTTTTACTATAACAGCTATTGTAAGTCAAGTCTTCAAATTTAAAAAATAGATTTGGAAAGGTCATCTAAATTCCGTTTAAATGATGCATAACTTTCCTTAACCCATTAAGTACCCATTAAAATATTCGAATTTTAAAAAAAGTCAGCTTTAAAAACTTTTTTCATCGATTTTTTAAAAAAAATGTTGGGATGCAAGAACATTAGAGTGTCCCTTATTTGGTCAAAGTCAATATTTTAAAACGCATACGGGCTAGTTCTGTTCATTAGGTCCTAAAGCACTCAGAAATAAATTTTTACCTTAATCGGAGTATGATAACCCGTGCCGACTTGGATCGGAAAATTTTTCAAATTATATGGGACAAAAAAAAATTTTTATTTTTTTTTTTAATTTTTTATTTTTTTATTTTGTTCATTAGGTCCTAAAGAACTCAAAACCAAGTTTTCACCTTAATCGGAGTACGAGAACCCATTCAAATTTGCATCGAAACATGAAAAATCATCGAAAAATGTATAATCAGTGTTAAAACACTGGTTTTTCATGTTTCAATGCAAATTTGAATGGGTTCTCGAACTCCGATTAAGGTGAAAACTTGGTTTTGAGTTCTTTAGGACCTAATGAACAAAATAAAAAAAAATTTTTTGTCCCATATAATTTAAAAATTTTCCGATCCAAGTCGGCACGGGTTATCATACTCCGATTAATGTAAAAATTTATTTCTGAGTGCTTTAGGACCTAATGAACAGAACTAGCCCGTATGCGTTTTAAAAGATTGACTTTGACTAAATAAGGGACACCCTAAAGAACATACTTTAAACAATTTTAGAAGTGACTTACAAAAATATTTTTCAAAAATCTTTTCGCTTATATTTTTTATAAAAAAGTTTTGAAACTTGACTTTTTTTAAAATTCGAATATTTTAATGGGTACTTAATGGGTTAAGGAAAGTTATGCATCATTCAAACGGAATTTAGATGACCTTTCAAAATATGCTTTTTAAATTTGAAGACTTGACTTACAATAGCTGTTATAGTAAAAGAAAGAGTGTCCTTATTAATTTGGCCAGTAGTGTATATATATTTTGTTTAAGTTTAAACATGAATTAACAAATCTGTTTTTCAATTCCTTCAGATTGAAAAATAAATTTATTTTTGTGTATTATATTTGATAAATGAGTAGAGGATCAAATTAACTGAAAATCTCTGTAAAAGTACACATGCCACATATGCCAAGCGCAAAAGCTATCAGCACTCTCAAACTCTGACTGCTAAGACATATTGCTGCTGCTGTCCTATTCCAAGTCCAAGTATAAATTCCGTTAACAGGTAATATCGACTAATATTTGACTAAAACATGAATAGTAACCCTAAATATATACCAATCTTGCTGCAATCGCAATCATAAAATGTTTTATCTGCCACAAAAAGAATTCACCACTTGTAAGCAGTATATTCCGCATGACGCAGCAAGCAGTGTACATGCAGGAGTGTAAAGGTAAAAGGTATATTCAGTTAACAGATAATATCTTGCCCATACGAATTTTCACAGTTATAATATATAACATAATTAAAAGTGATTTGAAACGTAGGTTTCTAAAATCGCCAAAGAAATTTTTTTTCACTTACCTATTACAGCTATACCTAAAAGCCCACCAAAATACCTTTTCAAATGACATATAGAACATATCTGTAGCTTGTATCGTTTGGATACTGTGGGGGTTGCAATTTTAGCAGATTTTAGCGATTTCTCGCTAAACTAGTGATCTTTCGAAAAAGTCGTAGAACAAAATTTTCTAGATTTTTGATCGGGAACAAGGCCTCATTCAAAATTTTAAGCTATATAAGAGATTTGATACAAACGGACACACAGACTGACTTTTCATTTCATATTCGGAAGGCCACTAAAAATTTTAAAATTAATTATCTCTTAAGCCAGTGGATGGACTATGATGATCGGTGTCATTCAACGCGTATTTTTGATTAGAATAGTAAAAGATTAAAAAAAAATGTCCAAAGGCTCCAAAGGCCCCACTTGCTCCAATCGTTTACATTTTTTTCCCCTCCCACTAACACCTGTTTATCCCACGAGCCAGGTGAGTTTCCAAAAGTCTTAGTTTGCACTTTTGTTAGTTAGAACTAAACCTGTCGATCGGTATATAACTCGACCAGATCGGACAGTCATAAAAAAATTTAATATTCTTCCTGTATATATTGCTAGTCGCCTTTCGCACCCTTCGTGCTGCTTTTGTCACTAGCGCGGACTGCCGTCCGCAGTGATTATAGCATATGTTATTTATTAACATAGCTTAAAAAGATACTTTAAAATCGACATTGTGCTTTTCTGATGCGTGCCAAAATTTGTACATACTTTAGGGTATCCCTTATTTTTTCAAAGTCATTATTTTTAAACGCATACGGGATAGTTCTGTTCATTTGGTCTTAAAGCACTCGGAAATAAATTTTTACCTCAATCGGAGTATGATAACCCGTGCCGACTTGAACCGGAAAATTTATAAATTATATAAAACAAAAAAGAATCCAAATTTTTTTTTTTTAAATTTTTTTTTATTTTTATTTTGTTCATTTGGTCCTAAAATACTCGAAAATAAATTTTCACCTTAATCGGAGTACGATAACACATTCAAACTTGCATCGAAACATGAAAAAACAGTGTTTTAAGCGTAGTACGCTCTAGCTGAAAACATTTTGGACGCTCGAAATGTACGATGTTTTGAAGTCCGCCCTTACAAACTTCAGTGTTACAGCAT
This sequence comes from Drosophila subquinaria, assembly GCA_037043405.1. Taxonomy (NCBI): domain Eukaryota; kingdom Metazoa; phylum Arthropoda; class Insecta; order Diptera; family Drosophilidae; genus Drosophila; species Drosophila subquinaria. The sequence continues at coordinate 82,688 of JBAMBL010002950.1, forward strand.
AATACCAAAAATAACAAAAAAGTTGAGAGATTGTTGGTCTTATGCTGCTGTGGTCACACTGCCCAGTGGTTGGGCTTGTATGGAGCCGCGGCCATAAATATTTCCCGTTGAGATATCGTTAAGAAATTTTCCCCAAAAATTTAAAAAAATATTTTGAATATATAGTAAAAAAATTGGCTACATCGGAAGACTGTATCTATGCTCACATAGCACCTTGTTATGGCTTATATGGCGATGGTGCGCAAAATACTAGTGAGTTACAGTGCTAAAATTTCATTGTAAGCATCCAAGATATGTATATTTCAATTATTTTCAGTATAAATTTGTGAAAGTGTAACTCCTCTCCCCCTCCCCACAAGCTTTTCGAAACATAAGCAAATGAGGTTCTCTAGTTCTTTCAATAATATACAACGGTGGCCACAAGTATTTTGGCACTCTTTAAGGTTAGTTCTAGCCAAATTTTGAACTTACTTCATGTAAAGATTGGTATCAATGGAAAGGTCTTTGAATTCCTTTCGAATGATGCATACTTTTCTTAACCCATTAGGTACCCATTGATATTTTCAAATATTTGTAAACGTCAACTTTTTTCCTCAATTTTTAAAAAAAAATTTTTGTCATGCAAAAGTTTCTTTAAACAATTTAAATAGTAGCTGCAAAAAATTTTTTTTCAAATATCCCCTAGCTAGTATTTTTTATAATTTTTTGAAAATGGCGAAAAAGGCGCTTTTTCCTAATTTTCATGAAAAAAGTGCCTTTTTGCCAGTAAGACAGCTTGAGTTATGAATACACACAAATCAACAAATATCAGCAGCTACACTTAACGTATTCCTTCAAACATTGACAAATACACTGATAACACTCATAAAGGGGGGATCGGGGGGTAACATATCTAAAAGTCTTTTTAAACATGAAAATGACGTTCACATAATACATAAAAAAAGTAGAATTAATCAAACATACACAACAAATAATAAATCAATCAGATTAATTTAAAAAGAAGAATTTATTAAAGTAAATGCCTGAAACTTTAAAGCTAATTTTAAATAATCGAATTCGGACCTCTCTTGCGAACGTTCGACCCCTTTGAAATGCAATTTTGTTTTGACGAAAAGCTAACGTAACGCCACTGCGCTGCAAAATTGAACACGTTTTCACGCTTTGCGTTCTATCTTAGAAAGTCCCTTCAGATTTCAAGAAAAGTCCGGTTTGCCATTAAGAAGCTTGGATATTTTTGAGACAATTAGTTTACTTTTCGCATATTTTTGGTACTTGCGATTTTTTGAATTTTGGCCTATGGGCGCAACCACTGTGCACTGTTGCGTCAGCTGTGCACAACAAATAAATAAATAACATTAAGCACAACAAAATAGAGAAAATTGAATATTATTAATTATAAAAATCGGATCAATATGTTTTTTGTCGGTCAAATCTCACTTCAAAGATCTCAATTCGGCTTTTATTTTGCTGCTTGTTGGTCGCCATTTCTGGTCAAAAAGATTTCGACTAGTCAAAACAACGATTCAATCGATGTTTTGATAGGTCAAAAAAAATATGCCATCTGTTTACCAAACAGTGTTGTAAAACGCCGGAAAATATTCTGAGCTGCCCATATTTAGGTACAGCGTACATAGGTTTAGAAATGGCTAAAAGCATAGTACGCTCTAGCCGAAAATATGTTTGCAAGGCCAAAACTCCATATAAAAAAAAGGGTTGCAAACATACTCGAAATGTTTTTGTAAGGCCATTTCTAAACCTATGTACGCTGTACCTAAATATGGGCAGCTCAGAATGTTTTCTGACGTTTTACAACACTGTTTGGTAAACAGATGGCAGCTTTTTTTGACCTTTCAAAACATCGATTGAATCAGTGTTTCGACTAGTCGGAATCTTTTTGAACAGAAATGGCAACCAACAAGCAGCAAAATAAGAGCCAAATTGAGATCTTGGAATACTAAGATCGAATTAGCATTATTGAACAGAGGAACAGAGGTCAATATTGTGGTATTTGACCGAAAAAAAAACATTTTGGCGGAATTTTTATAATTAATAATTTTTAATTTAATTTAGGGTATTAGTCGCTGCTACTTCTCTTATCCGTCAATTTGGTCCATTTTTTTTTTTTATTGTTATCAATGTATTTTATTTGTTTGTTCTGCACAGCTAACGAACAGTGTGACCACAGCATCATAAGACCAACAATCTCTCAGTTTTGTAGTGATTTTTGGTATTATGCTGTCACACTGAAGTTTGTAAGGCCGGACTTCAAAACATCGAACATTTCGAGCACCCAAAATGTTTTCAGCTAGAGGGTACTACGCTTAAATGAAAAATAAAAGTAGCGAATGATGTGTCCTAAAGGATAGAAGAAGACGCTACGACATTAAAATTAGAGATTTAAAGTCACATTTAAATTTTATTGATATCTTTAATATTTAAGCAGCCATTCGATCTTAAAGTTGGAACCAACCCTTGCACGAAAAAGGCTGTATATGTTAAAATAATGATCCATTGCTGTCAAAGGATACAAAAACAAGCCATATAAATTCCGTAGCTGCACATAAATATTTATATTCCTTTCATACAAAAATATTAATTTCAAAAGTAACAAATTTGCGTGTTTTCTTAAGAATATTTAAAAGGACAAATTGAATTAGAGCTCGATACATCAACGCAGTAGGACTGGATTTTACAACACGACGATGCTCCATGCCAAAAGAGTCGAAAACCAACAAAGTTCTAAAAGACCTGAATCGGGCGGTTTTCTCTGGTCTCCCACAAAGCCCCGATCTTAACATTATAGAAAACGTGAGCTTTCATTAAGAACCAGATGAACATTGATAGAGCTAAAATAAGGGAAATGGCTAAGTCAATACCAGCAAGGTTGCAAGCTGTCATTGTAACTAGATATTAGTTGGGTTAATAATATATAATAATATATTATCACCTTTATAGTAAATCCACCTTGTTATGTCGTTCCCCAAAAAAGTGCATGCTAAGCAGTGTTGCCAACGCCTCTACACAAAAAAAAAGGCCGGCTAAACCAAAAAACAAGACAGAAAACGGACAGATTTTTTTTTATAGGACAAAAAATCTGGACAAACTATGTTTTCTTATTAATACAAATAAAAAAAATTAAAAAATAATATCATAGCTTTAAAAATTACTACAATATTGATAGTATTAGCTCTTTATTAGCCAGTAAAATATTTTCCACAGGAAATGCATCAATTGTTTTTTTAAATTTCAAAGCTATTCGATGATCCGAACATGAATATATTAGATGACGCTAAGATGTATTTGATAAATTCCATGAGCGACTTATAACAATGAAAAAAGGATAAATAATGGATAAAGTAAAACAAAATAAAAGGCATTTTTTCCGAATAGGGGACGTTTTAAAATTGTTCCGGAAATCGGAGTTCCAAAACGGACAAATCTGTCCGCAAAAAGGACAAATTGGCAACACTGATGCTTAGACTGGAAAAAGTCTAAAGAATGATGATTTGCAGCACAAAAGGGTTAGCATCCAACTATTAGTTATCTTAATCTACAAGCTTTTCGCACTTTTATTTTCAGAATTTTGTAGGGTATGCCAATAGTTTTGTTCAGTTTGGTTGAGTACTTTTATTTGTTTTATAAATGCCATGAGTTACACATGATATATAATGAAATTAAATATTTTAAAATGAGTCAAGCACTAGACGTTTATCTAACTGGCAATAAGTTTGATTATTAAAAAATCACTTAATAAGATACAATGGTAAAGTGGAAACTTAGTTTGTCAGTGTATGTATGCTGATACCTGCACTCAGCTAAACATTTATTTGTACACTCACTTTTTATACATAGTTAAACAGATATTGAAGGTCAGGTTTTTATAGAAAACTTAAAAAAAAAACATTGCGAGCAGTTATTTTGAAAAAAAAAATTGCAAAAAATAAATACACAAATAGCATAACGTGAAAATCAAAATCAATCCCGTTCAAAAATTATTCGTATACCAATTTCAACTATATAAAACACTCAAGTTTTACGAACGTATTTTAGTTAATTTTATTTTTAATATATAAAATATGTACTCCCTCATCAATTTGAAGATAGTGTCTATAAGGGTCAACTTAACTCTATATTTAAAGGCAAATACGACAGGATCTAGAGTGTACGACTAAGGTTGAGTGCATACATATGTACAATATATGTACAGCTAAACATGTATGCATTAACAGCATATACAAACATACATATGTATGTACATACATAAGTTTTTATATTGTCTAAACGCTGATTTGACACTTGTAAATTTGTAGTTATTCAGGACAAATAATTATAATTTGAAAAAATACATTGTTACATTTGTATGCACATACATACGAACGTATGAAAATTACATACTTACACGCATAGATACATTAGTACTCTGCATGAAAATTATCGAAAATTAACGCTTTTATAATAACATAACTAAAATGAGTTATAATGATATTCATTACCGAATATATAAATATTAAAATAAATAATGTAATGGAAAGAAAAATTAAAAATAATTTTACATACATATGTATATACACGTATACCTATACAAAAGTACTAGTCTTGTATTCGATATTTTTTACTATCAACAATCACAGCTTTCAGTTGAAATAATTTAGCAAAATAGCGTCGATAAGTGTTGCACAGAAATGAAACTAGCAATTGACTCTTTTAGTTTTATCACGTGATTTCAAATGTACTGCTTTGATTTCCATAAACTTTTAGTTAACGATAAGTTTTGCTTTTTTTTCATCGTTTCTCCGACAAAAATAGCTGACTTTGCTATAAGCTTTTGCACACTGAGCACATCTTCGAGAAAGGAATTGGAATAATGGTAGATGTGAAACAATGTTTTACGCAGCGACCATCTACTTACTATCCGTAAATGGATATGGCGTCGCAAGATTAAATACTTTGTAATATAAATATTATGTTATATTTTCTAAAAGAAAAATTAAAATTAATTTATTTCTTCAGAATGAGCTGGAGCCAATTTTTCTTCTGATGAAGAGAATGTTAAGTTTCTACTGTTGCATTTAAAAAATATCGGCCTCAAACCGATTGGAAACATATGAAACAGGAACATTTTAACAAGAGATGATGAAACGGATCGTGGCACGGGAAAAACTATAGGACCCCGTGTTAATTGGATATTAATCCTATAATAACATCTGCATAATATGCTGCACTCGATTGGATTTGCACCTTAAATTTTTAGCGAATGGAGCCATGTTAATGCAAAATTCCGTGAATTTCCTCCTTTAGCAAAGGAAAAATTTGATGCATAGGTCCATGAATAATTCATTTACATATTAATTATTTGAAAAGTCGTTAATTGTTACATTAATCTTGTATCAAAATCTATTTTGTTGAAAAAGTTGAGACAACAAAACAAAATAGATCTTGTCGCAATGTGCTCGATGTGCTATCACAATAAAACAGGGTTCATTTGAACTGATTCAACCTAAATTGTTGCAGTATAAGTCACAGAAACTTTGTGAACCAATGTGACACTGGTGCTCGCATTGAAGTGTCACTTTTTGTGATTCCCAATTGCCCTGACGACTTTAAACTTCACACTGGTTTTCGACACAGGAAACACACTCCACACTGTCACTCACACAGGAAAAACCCAGCATTATGCTGTATTTACACTGGTTGATAAACATGCCAAAGTTGAGAACAACTTAGTCAATTCTGGTGTGAACAGCCGTCAAATTGATCAACGGCTGCGTTGACACTATATTGACCATGAAAAAACGTCAGTTGTTTTTCTGAATGTAAACATAGTGTAAGCACTTTGTGTCAACAGCTGAAGACACAATCGGCGCGTTGATAACACAAAATTAAGTTGAGCTCATGTTCATTCACATGCTCAACACAAAGCGTTGACAAAGTTTATGTTTTGCTTCGCCATTCGATTTAATTAAGTTTGACTGTTTTTTTCAACTGTAAAGTCTATAAAAAAACAAAAATAAATAAAATAAAATCGATTTATATAAAAAAAATTTAATATCACTGCGGACGGCAGTGCGCGCTAGTGACGAAAGCAGCACGAAGTGTGCGAAAGCGACTAGCATATATACACAGGAAGAATGGAAAATTTGCTATGAATGTCCGATCAGGTCGAGTTATATACCGATCGAAAGGTTTCAATTAAACTTACAAATGTGCATACTAAGACTTTTGAAAACTCACCTAGTTCGTGAGATAAACAGGTGTAAGTGGGAGGGGCAAAATTTAAATTATTGGAGCTAATGGGGCCGTTGGAGCCTTTTTTTTAATTTTTTACTATTCTTATGAAAAATACGCGTCGAATGACACCTTGATCATCAAAATCCGATCACTGGTTCAGAAGATAATTAATTTTGACATTTTTGGTGCCCTTCTCAAAACGAGATGAAGTCAGTCTGTTTGTTTGTCTGTTTGTTAGGATCAAATCGTTGATTTAGCTTAAAAGTTTGAATGAGGACTTGTTCCCGCTCAAAATTCTAGAAACCTTTGTTCTACGACTTTTTCGAAAAATCGCTAGTTTAGCGGGAAATCGCTAAAAACCGCTAAAATTGAAACCCCCATAGCATCCAAACGAAAGAAGCTACAAATGCGATCTATATATTGTTAAAAAGGTATTTTGAAGGGCTCTTAGGCATACCTTCAACGTTTTTTTTAAGTAAAAAGGTAAACAGCTACATGTGAAATAAGGTATTTTTTTCACATTTTGGCGATATAAGAAAAAACTACACATCAAATCACTTTTTAATATATTATATGTTGTAGACAATTCAATTTCGCGTTTTTTGACATATAACACATATCTGTCAAAATTCGTTTGGGCAAGAAATTACCTATTAACTGAATATACCTTTTACCTTTACACTGCTGCATGTACATATGCAGTATGTACACTGCTTGCAGCGTAATGCGGGAATAAACTGCTTGCAAGTGGTGAATTCTTTTTGCGGCAGATAAATAATTTTATAATCAAAAATATAGAATCGTTTGTTCTACGACTTTTTCGAAAAATCGCTAGTTTAGCGGGAAGTCGCTAAAAACCGCTAAAATTGAATAGCACCTCATAGCATCCAAACGAGAGAAGCTACAGAAGCGATCTATATATCGTTGAAAAGGTATTTCGAAAGGCTCTTAGAATGCCAAAATTTTGTTTAAAATAATTTTTGTGTAAAACTTAATATTATTAGTCACAAAAGTGGATATTAGAAATTTTTGGGCATGAAAATGTATTCGTCACTAGACTTTTACCTCGTAAAGAGGTTTTTTTATGGTATTTAAATACATATTTATTGAACGATATTTCAACATCGAAAGGCTTCCAATTGTCATGTAAAGAATCAAAAACGTCTAGATTCATCAGGACTGTTCGATCGAAATATTGCTTCAAATTATCGAAAAAAAAAACCATATTCTTCTCGTTCCAAATAGAGTTCTTGAACCCATATACATTAATGCTGGGACCGATTTTAATAAAATCGATTTTAAATCGATTTTTTCTTTGTTGAAGTATAAATTGATTTTGTTTTTAAGAAAATCGATTTTTTTTAAAGGACTAGTGCTGTGAAATGCTACTTGTGACTGAGAATTAGTCCTGGGACCGATTTTAATAAAATTGAATTAAATCAATTTTTTGGTTGGTTACCCATTTAAAATCGATTTTTTCTTTGTTGAAGTATAAATTGATTTTGTTTTTAAGAAAATCGATTTTTTTTAAAGGACTAGTGCTGTGAAATGCTACTTGTGACTGAGAATTAGTCCTGGGACCGATTTTAATAAAATTGAATTAAATCAATTTTTTGGTTGGTGCAGCAAAAATCGTTTTTTTTTAAGCATAGTACGCTCTAGCCGAAAATATTTTTGAAAGGCCAAAACTTCATATAAAAAAAAGGGTTGCAAACATGCTCGAAATTATTTTGTAAGGCCATTTCTAAACGTATGTACGCTGTACCTAAATATGGGCAGCTCAGAATATTTTCTGGCGTTTTACAACACTGTTTGATCCACAGATGGCAATGGCGGGAAAAAATAAGCAGCAAAATAAGAGCCGAATTGATGTCTTCGAAAATGAAGAACGAATAAGGCTAATTGAAGAGGTGAGAGAGGCCAATCATATGGGATTTAACCGATAAAAAGCATTTTGTTGCGACTTTTATCAAAAGTGCATGGGAAAGTATTGCAGAGGCCGTTAATCCGAAAATTATGGTATTGGTCGCTGCTACTTCACTGATCCAGTCCGTTTGGTCCATTTTGTCACTTTGATTATTTGAAATTGTATTTACTTGTTTGTTGTGAACAGCTGACGCAACAGTGTGACCACAGCAGCAAAGGACCAACAATCTCTCAACTTTTTAGTGATTTTTGGTATTTTGCTGTCACACTGAATTCTGTAAGGCCCGACCTCAAAACATCGAACATTTCGAGCGTCCAAAATGTTTTCAGCTAGAGCGTACTACGCTTTAAGAAAAATCTATATTTTTAAAATGCTGTGAAATGCTACTTGTGACTGGGAATAAAAAGGCGCGTATGTTTAAGTACACAAAATGTACTAAAGAAAAGCTGTTTTTCCATCTCTCATATGAATTAAACGAGGTTGATTTTAGTCATATGAATCTCAATTTATTTTAAAGTTTGCTACTATTTTCCTTTTTTTGTTGTTAATGATGAACTGTTAAATAACATAAAAAATTTTGATAAGTAATATAAATACTAAAACAACTGAAAAAAAAACAAACCATTTAAAATCATAAAAAAAATGAAGCTAAAAATTTGTTTTATATAAAAACAATCGATTTAAAATTTTAAAAAAATCGTTATGTCCCAGCTCTAATATGCATGAGTACATACCACTTTTGTAACTTTACGCAATTAACAATACAACACAATATCTTTTTAAATCACTATCGATACATACAAAATATCGCCGTCAACGAAAACTACTCTCAACTTCATTATCAACTCATTGGCATCTTGCGCGTTGCTCAACTCGAATATTAGTTGGCAACCCGGTTTTTTTGTCAACTCAATCAACTAATGTAAACACAAGAAATGCGTTGACCATGAATATCAATTGTTGATACCGCTAGAATTGACGCTTCATCATTATCCCTTTCTTAGCTTCCGTATTCGTTTGAGGTATTCATAATAATTTGAATGCACTAAATATTTAGTTATTTAAAGCATAGTATCCAGTTGTTGAAAAACCAGTTTGAAAGGTATCAACTCCATATAAAAAAAAGGGTTGCAAACTGGCTCGAAATTATTTTGTAAGGCTATTTCTAAACCCTTGTATCCAGTACCTAAATTTGGGCAGCTCAGAAAATTTTTGGGTGTTTTACAACACTCTTTAATGACAGCTGGCAGCTTTTATTTTTGACCTTTCAAAACATCGATTCGTTCAGTGTTTCGACTAGTCGAAATCATTTTGAGCAGCAATGGAGCCAAATAAGGAACAAAATAAGAGCCGCATTGAGCTCTTTGACAATGAAGAACGAATTAAATTAATAGAAGAGGTGCAACACAGACCGATCCTGTGGGATCTAACCTCTTTTAGTACAATATAAGTGGTCATTAATCCCATAATTAGGGTATTAGTTGCTACCAATTGTCTTATGACCGTATTGTCCATTTTCATTCTTCAATTATTTTCAATTTAATTTAATTGATTTATTTTGTTGTTTATTTATTTTATGTGCACAGCTGACGCAACAGTGTGACCACAGCAGCATAAGACCAACAATCTCTCAACTTTTTAGTGATTTTTGGTATTATGCTGTCACACTGAATTCTGAAAGGTCCGAAATCAAAACATCGAACATTTTGAGCGTCCAAAATATTTTCAACTACTGGATATTATGCTTAACAGTCAAAACTCTAAGTGCAGAAGACTTACATCGCTCTCCATATTGAAATCACAGTAGAATTTAAACAAACATCATGTAAAACCAAGTAATTTTATCGAAGTGAGCGGTCACACATATAATCATGTATAATAAGATTATAATCTAACTGGAATCTGCCTGAGAGCTTCTTTTTTTTTTTTTACCACACTACACATTTTATATGGAGTTGATAAAACTGCTGATCGAAGAAATTAAAAAGTATTCAGAATCGAATCTAAATCTATTTCGGGAACTCCCCTAATATTCTATACACAGCACGAGTTTTAAGGAAATCGATTTTCACAAAATAAATAAATTCGATTAAAAACTTAATCGAGACGCAGCACTATTTCCTCACCTCAGGGTCTTTTCCCAGAGATTATACCTGAAATAAGACTGGATTTATTCCCTTATTATGGCCGTGGCTCAAACTTTATTCACAGATGCCATGGGATTAAGTATTGCTCAGAGCTCCACATTGGCTGGTGTGTATTAATAATACATAATAACATCTCGTGTATATGTGATATTTTATGCCTATATGTATGTTATATGTACATACATATGAACATTGTATTTTTGTAGCTGTTGGAAATCAAGTGTATCTTCTCGCCGGCAAATCGTGTGTAAGACTACCACATAGGGTGCATTATAAAAAGGTGCACGGCTTCGCACTTAGTCATGCACGTTCCTTGACACGCCTACTATTACTTTATAGTGAGAATGAATTTTCTCTGTACAAATATGAGATAAACCTGAATGAAACATTTCAATTAATGTATGAAGGCGAGACAAGAGACTGGATTAATGCTGCTTCCTTTTTGAAGGAAGGGGAAGTTGTTGAATTTGTGTTACATATGTCTCATAGTGCGCTTTTACACTTAAGATATGATGACACAAATGGTTTGGCATTCGGCAAATGTACAATATTAGAACAAGCACACTCCACAGACTATTCTATGCTTTACCACACAAGCTTATATGGTTGTCAATATAATAATCTCATGATAATAAGTGGGAATGGATTTGGAGAAATACTAATTTGGCAACCATGTGATCCTGTTGGCTTTAATTTAAAGACGCGTACGAAAACGTATCCACTTCGTTTGCGTCTAAAGGCACATAATGGCGTAATATTTTCTATTGACTTCAACTTAAGAGCACAATTGCTAGTAACCACTTCGGATGATCGTTCTTTAAAGTTTTGGCAATTGAATAGTTTGCCTACTGCAGACTGGAAATGGTGCGCGGCTCCGGTCAGACCTATGTTCAGCTGTTTCGGACATTCTTCTCGAGTTATTTGCGCTATTATTGTTGAATACGGTAAGTATTAAAATAAAAATTCAAACTAGATAGCAAATTTTTAATACAATTTATATTGCAGATAGCCAAGTTTTTGTTATAAGCGGAGGTGAGGATTCATACATTTGTATTTGGAGTCAATCTGGAGATAAATTGTTCAAGCGGCGTCAACATTTTGGCGCTCCGATATGGCGCCTATGCTATGACTCAAGTACTTCTACACTTTATAGCACAAGCTCAACAGGCAACATACTTGCATATAATTTACATTCGGTCTTAAATGAAAAGTTAACGCAATTTACGAAGATGATACCGATGAATTCCACAACTGAATTTGTGAAAAAAATTAAATATCTTAATGCAAGCACAATCATTGGATTGAGTAGTAAGAATCGCTTGTTCTACATGAAACCATCAAAGTCATCAGAAATGGATGTTTGGAAATTAGTCCATGACTTTCCCGCATATAAATGCACAGTATTGACGGTGTACGACGAAATAGTAGCAACCTGTGGGTATCAGCGTGTAACTCTTCTAAGCTATGACAACGATGTCGATGACTTTAAAAAACTCTACGATGGTTCAATGCTCAAAGGTCTTATTAAATCATTTCACTTTCTAAGCAAAGATGCTTATCTAATATCGGATGAATTCGGTAACTGTCTTATACTAAAAGCGCGTACAATGGAAATTCAAGCAAGCATACAAATTTCTAATTGCCGTGAGCCGTGGATAACAGCTGCCATACTTGTAGCACCGACTTATTTGTTATTAAGTTGCCGCAATGGACATACTATGCTCTACTATTTTAATGAATCTAATTACGTCGAACTTAAGGATACACTCAAATGCTTGCATGGCAATATGGGATCTAATATCTTTAAATTGTTAAAAAGTGATGATAATTATGCATACGTACTTAGTGCCGGACACGAACCCATTCTGAAGCACTTGAGCATAAGTTATACAGATGGCCGATTGACCATATTGCGTCGAGAGTGCGTGCCTCTTACTTGGGTAGAGGCATTGCCAACATTGGATGTATTGATAGGCTTTAATGACAATCATCTGGTGGCTTGGTCTCGTCAAGATGACGTACTATTAGAGTTACAGTGCGGAGGTGGTCACAGATGCTGGGATTTTCAACTAAGCCGTAATCAACTTAATATTATATATGTTAAGCAAAGACATGTATTTTTTCACAGTCAGTTACTTTATAATAGGTGCTCTGGCCGCTTAGTATCGGCTTTTCGAAATAGTTGGCACACACGAAGTTGCAATATCATTCATTTAATTAAGCAACACAACAAAGACCAGCCATACGTCGTATCAGCTGGGGATGATAATATTATTAAAATTAATAAGTTTTCTGACAAGTCGCTTATTCAATTAGCCGAACTACATACACATATTTCAAGCGTACGTAATCTGATATCATATCCAACAAAATCTGGAAGTTCCTTAAATTTATGGCTCATCTTTTCTGTCGGAGGTCGGGCCCAGCTATGTATCAATCAACTTGACCTTAATGGTCCAGTCATGAGTGAATTGTGCTCTCATACCGTCCGGTCTAATTCCGCAAGGGAAAACATTTCACATGATGCTCGACTTATGGCAATTAATGTGGTGCAACATTCGGAAATTGGAAAATTTTTCCTTTACTTAGCTAGCGCTGATGGAAAAATTCGTTTGTTTCGCTGGCATCTTGAAAATCCATCAGAAATCCATTTACTGCGTCAAATTGATATAGAACGTTGTCCACTTCAATTAAAATTGATTAGTAATAACAATTTATTGCTAATTACAAACACTAACGGAATGCTTTATGGATACGATCATACTCTCTGTTTCAAGCATTTTCAGCTTGAGTTGCACGCGGCCGGCATCAATGCATTCGATGCCATTGTCAATGACAACTTATTACATGTGTTATCAGGCGGCGATGACGAAAATGTTAAGCATACCACTATTAGTTTGACTGACATGAGCGTACAGCACATCACAGAATTCCAAGACCTTCATAATGCCCAGGTTAATGCCTTAACTCTATACCTATGTGGCGGCGTCGACCAAACTATTGAAATTTGTGCTTACACGTGTAGCATCGACAAGCAAATCTTTATGGTGAACTTAACGACTCAACAATATACTCGTATCGGCTTTACGTGTATATCTGATGTGAAAGGAATACTTTTATATAACAACAAATATTTATATATTTATGGCTCTGGGTTACACGTCATGGCTCTGTAAAAAATGTTTGATGTCCTATTATATAATTATAAATACATTTATAATCTGTTTTACAACATATCATTTATTTATTTAATTTTTTTTATTTTGAGCTTGCCCAACGGACCGAAAAATTCGTATCAGTATCATGAGTGAGATCTATGCAGATTTCCAATGTGGAGTACTATCAAAATAGATGTGGCGACATCAGTATCTTCCTTTTTGTTTGGATCGTCGAAGTGTAAAACTGGTTCCTAAATAGCTTCAGAGAATAAATGAGAAGAGAAGAGCCGTTATTGGCGCCCGTTGTGTCCATACCAAAAAAACGGCTAATTTTTGCAAGGCGACCTCTGTTTTTCTGCTATTTGCGCTGTTTTAAAATGTAACTAGTGGACGGTGCTACAGTCGAGCATACTCGACTGTCGGAGACCTCGTACTTACTATGAAAAAGCAAACACTGCTTAAGCATAGTACGCAAACTAAAAAAAAGGCCTGGCGTAAGCCCAAACTCCATATAAAAAAAACGCTGGCGTAAAATCAAGAAGAAGAACTTGACATTTATTACGCTCGGGTGTCCGCAGACTAAATAAAATAACAGAGCTTTTAAGTAAAATAACAGAATGGGCAGCACTGCTGACAGGCCCAGCGAAACATTAAACTGTTTAGAGTTTCGCTGGGTATACTGGAGATAAATGTCTGGCACACAAGTGAAAAGTATGAAGATTAATTAAATTTGGTCAATAACGATGACAATATTGGTAGATTATAGGCAAGAACGTAAGCTAAAATGATTTTTATAGATATTTTGGTATTTTTTTCATTATCACAAATGGTGAATCCTCATTAGAAGTTCAAAATCGATGGGTGCACCCAACACGCGCTGTGGTTGCGGGGCATCGCATATTTTTTCTCTATAAACTTTAATTTGCATTTTTCAATGCCTATTCTCTCCTCTTTCATCCAAATCAGTTCAGCATCTTCAAATTTAAAATAAACCGCCGCTGACGCATAGTGTTACCACTCAACTTTTGGTTATTTGTCCGTGTTGTATTGGCAACACTGGGCTTACGCTCGACGACAGCTAAAAATTGAGCACTTTACGCCGCGTAAAATTTAGTTAGCTTGCGTACTAAGCTTTAAAATAAATAATATAAAATATTAATATAGTTATAAACTAAATGTACTTTTCGCCCAACAATGGGGCTCCTCCAGTCGGCTACAGTCGAGTGTGCCGATTAAAACCAAATTCGATTAAAATGTAAAAGACATAGAATATTCTCAATAAATGAGTTCGGTTGAGATGCCAAAAAAAATTGCATACCAAATCAATATTTTCGATCAATCCTTCCTACGGCAGCTATATGATATAGTGGTCCGATATCATTCTAATTTGATCAGGATTTATGGGACCATCCCATATGCATATTCTATCTGTTTGGTTCAGATATCTTAAACAACAAAGATGTTTTTCTTACGAAGACTTGATTTTCGACTGATTGTTCCTGTGGCAGCTATAAGATATAGTGGTCCGATTTCAACCAAATTTAGTCAGGATGTTTGGGATCATCACATACATATGCATATTTTGTTGGATTGGTTCAGTTATCTCAAACAACAACAAAAATTTGCAAACTTCTACTTGATTTTTGACTGATCGTTCCTATAGCAGCTATATGATAAAGTGGTCCGATTTCAACCAAATTTAGTCAGGATGTATCAGGATCATTTTATATGCATATTCTGTTAGTTTAGTTCAGATATCTCAAACAACAAAAAAGTTTTTCATACTAAGACTTGATTTTCAACTGATCGTTCTTATGGCAGCTATTTGATATAGAGGTCCGATCCAAAATCTAAAACATACCCAAATTGCTTGCAATATAGACGAGCCAACATATCAAGTTTGGAGTCTCTAGCTCATATTAAAGTATTTCCTATGTAAACCAATATTTTTTGTGAATTTTTTAAATTTTTTGACTTTGGCGATGATTTTGAACACTATTTTATTAGAAACCCCTTACAATTATTTTATTTTTAAAAAAGAACACATTTTCACGAGTAAAACGTGTGTTTTTTTTTCCAAAATCAGAAAATAATATAATAGATTTTCTGAAACAAAATTGCTCAATCTGTTGATATTCGCACCATTATTGACCAATTTCCCCCTCCTCTCATATTCCATTTGTAGTTGCGTTGTTCACAAAACAGAGTATTTTTCCATGACTTTTTTCTCTTTTAATAAATTGTTTTCGGTTTTAATAAACTAAAAAGCAGATGACTTTAAATTTAAGGTTTTTTGAAACTGCATGCAATGTTACATTTAACTACACTGGCGAACATATTTATTGGCACAGCAAACATTTTGAGATTTGGGGGCTTAATTGTTCCCTGATCGTTAACATGCTGGTATCAATGGAAAGGACATTTAAATTCCGTTTGAATGATATGAAATTTTCCTAAACCCATTAATTACCCTTCGAAAATTTCGAATTTATGTAAAAGCAAATTTTCGAAACTTTTTTCCTCGATTTTTTACAAAAAATATTTTGATGCAAAAAAATTGCTAAAAAGGCGATTTTTGTGTAAAAAGAAGGAAAAAGGGGTTAAAATGGTCGTTTTTTGGATTTTCAAAAAATTATAAAAAATACTAGCACAAATATTTTTGAAAAAATTTTTATGCAGTCACTACTTAAAGTTTCGAAAATTGACTTCTACATAAATTCGAAATTTTCGAAGGGTACTTAATGGGTTAAGAAAATTTTTATATCATTCAATCGGAATTTAAATTTGGCATACAGTCTAATTATAAAGCTAGGGACTTGAATTTTGGCATAAACTCAGTATAAAATTGAGGACTTGAAATTTAGCATGAATCTTTGTTAGACAAATTTAGAATTTTGCATTTTTAACTCTGTGCCCATTGAAAATTGTCAAAAAGGGTATAATGGATTTGTGTGATGTATGAAACAGGCAGAAGGAAGCATAAAGTATATATATTCTTGATCAGCATCAATAGCCAGGTCGATTAAGCCATGTCCGTCTGTCCGTCCGTCCTTCTGTTTAAACGCGTCGATCTCAGAAACTATAAAAGCTAGAGACTTCAATTTGGTACGTAGGTTCCTGGATACCAGACGCAGATCAAGTTTGTTTTTAAATTTGGATCGGACCACTATATCATATAGCTTCCATATGAATGATCAGTCGAAAATCAAGTCTTAGTATAAAAAACTTGTATGTTGTTTGAGACAAATGAACCAAACAGACAGAATTCATCTAGAATGGTCCAATACATCCTGACCAAATTTGGTTGAAACCTGACCACTATATCATATAGCTGCCATAGCGGCGTGCCAAATGGCGTGCAAATACGTATTAGAGCCCAGCGTATCTTACAGTCAAGTACACTCGACTGTAGCCGCACCTCCCCGCAAACAAAACGAGCAGGGGGCAAAGTTGCCTTGTTACACCCGTTGCTTAAAAAATAAGTAAAAGGGGATATTGTATTCGTTGCAATGTATGTAACAGGGAAAAGGAAGCATCTCCGACCCTGTAAAGGGTATATATTCTTGATAAGCATCAACAGCCGAGTCGATATAGCCATGTACGTCTGTCCGTCCGTCTGTGTGAGGGCCTTGATCTCAGAGACTATACGCCCCTTTCCGTCTCTGTAAATTGCGAAAAGCCACCACACGCACAGTTTTCAAGGTATAAGGATTTTTTTACTAATAAACGTTAACTACTATTATTACCTATCTTCATACTAAATCGTAACAAGATCTGACAAATAGAAAGGTGATAAAAGTTTTTAAGCAATGAAAGTGCCTAAAAGCATGCACAAAAAAATATTTTAAATTTATTTACATAATGAGCGGGTATCCTTTAGTCGGGAGCTCGACTATAGCCTTACCCCCTTGTTTATTTTTGGGTTTATTTCGCGATTGGGTCCACTGTGAAGTGGTCGAATTTTGATGATCAAGGTGTAATTGGACGCGTATTTATATAAGAATAGTTAAATATTAAAAAATGTTACAAAAGGCTCCAACGGTCCCATTTGCTTCAATCATTTAAATTTCGCCCCTCCCACTAACACCTGCTTATCGCACGAACCAGGTCGATTTTACCCTGTCCTTCTGTCTATCCGTTGTATTAACCGCGACGATCTCAGAGACTATAAGAGCTAGAGTCTACATCAAATTTGGTTTGTAGATTTCCGGATACCGTGCGCAAATCCAGTTTGTTTTTAAAGCCTAGTACCGACGTGAGATAAAAACAGCAGATTGACTCTTTTTGAAACAGCAGACAAAATTCTGCTGGTTAACGAGGTGGAAAAGAGGCCAATATTTGTATTTTTTCATAAATTTAGATGGAGAATCCACGTAAAAAGTTCTAAGGCGACGGTTTCACTCATACGCTCTGTGCCGTCGCATATTTCTCCTATATTAACTATAATTTTAATTTTCATTGCCTATTCTCTCCTCTTTTTTGCAAATCAGTTCTGCATGTTCATAATTAAAATAAACCGCTGCTGACGCATAAAGTTACCATTCCATTTTATGTTATTTTTTCGTGTTGCGTTGACAACACTGTCTTTACGCTCATCGACAGCGAAATATTGAGCATTTTCCGCCGTTAAAAATTTATCTCACTTCGGTACTAGACTATAAACTAGATTTTTTGAATTTTTTTATTAAAGCTTAGTCGCAAGCTTAAAAAATTTGTAGCGGCGGAAAATGCTCAATATTTATCTGTCGACGAGGGAATTACAGTGTTTGGGGCATTCTTTTTTTTTTTTAAATGACGGTCTTGCGTTTCATCCCCATCCCCAAATTTCAATTTTTACTATTTATACAAAATTCGAAACAGTCAAAAAAAGTGGTACAAAACTTGTTTTTTTTCAGGCAGTCGCTATTTTGTGAAAAAAATGTTTGCCAACTTTTCCGTAGTTTCAGACATTGCAACATTATTCTAGATTAATAATCTTTTTGTTGGTTTTTTGGATTCAGATTGCTACAAGGGTTAAAATCATCATAAAATCGTCGCGTCGCAGCTTCTAATTTCTGAAATTTTTAACTATTTTTGTTTTTGAAGCATAGTACGCAAACTCAAAAAAAGGCCTGGCGTAAGCCCAAACTCCATATAAAAAAAACGTTGGCGTAAGGGGAAAAAGAAGAACTTGACATTTAGCTACGCTCGGGTGTCCGCCGGCTCAAGAAAATAACAGAGCTGTTAAGTAAAGGAACGGAATGGGCAGCACTGTTTGAAACAGCTGACTGGCCCAGCGAAACATCGAACTGTTTAGAGTTTAGCTGGGTATATAGAAGACAAATGTCTGATACACACTTGAAAACGATGAATTGGTCAATAACGACGACAATATTGGTAGATTATAACCAAGAATGCAATCTGAAATTGTTTTCATAGACATAAATTAGATAATTTTGTATTTTTTTTATTAATATAGAGGGAGAATCCACCTAAGAAGTTCAAAAGCGATGGGTGCCCCCAATACGCGCTGTGCTTGCGTGCCATCGGATATTTATCCTCTATTTACTTTAATTTAAATTTTTGCCTGCCTATTCTCTTTTTTTTTATCCAAATCAGTTTTGCATGTTCATATTTAAAAAAAACCGCTGTTGACGCATAGAGTTACCACTCAACTTTTTGTTATTTTTCCGTGTTGCATTGGCAACACTGGGTCGACAGCTAAATATTGAGCACTTTACGCCCCGTAAAATTTAGTTAGCTTGCGTACTAAGCTTGAGCTTTTGAACTTTTTACGTGAATTCTCCATTTATAATTAAGAAAAACATACAAAATGATCTAATTTATGGATATAAAAACAATTTAAGTTTTCGTTCTTGCTTATAATTTACCAAAATTGTCGTCTTTATTGACCAAATTTTAATACTCTTCATCGTTCTCAATTGTGGGCCAGACATTTGTCTTCTATATACCCAGCGAAACTCTAAACAGTTCGATGTTCTTCGAGGCCTGCAAACAGTGCTGACCAACGCCCGTTCCTTATCTGGCAGCTTCGATTTTTTCTTAAGTCTCCGGACCCACAACCCGAGATAAATGTCAAGTTCTTTTTCTTCACATTACGCCAGCGTTGTTTTACATTGAGTTTGGGCTTACGAGAGGCCTTTTTTTTGAGTTTACTATGCTTTAATACTGATAAAAGGTTTGTGTTCGAATCTCATTTTTTAATGTTTAAGCTTAGTATGGAGACTTAAAAATATGTTAGCGGAATAAAGTGAATTTTTCTGTCGACGAGCAAAAAGCCAATGTTGCCAATGCAACACGAAAAAATAACAAAAAGTTAAGCGGTAACACTGTGTGTCAATTGTGGTTTGTTTTAAACTTGAACAGGCAGAACTGATTGGGGTAGAAAGAGGAGAGAATATGCAATGGGAAATGTAAATTGAAGTAATGGGGAAGAAGAATGCGAGGACGCGCAAGAACAGAGCGGATTGGTTGCTCCCCTCTTTTTTGCATAGTACGCTCTAGCCGAAAATATGTTTGCAAGGCCAAAACTCCATATAAAACAAGGGTTGCAAACATGCTCGAAATTATTTTGTGAGGCCATTTCTAAACCTATGTACGCTGTACCTTAATATGAGCAGCTCTAAATATTTTCTGGCGTTTTACAGCACTGTTAAGTAAGCTGAGCACTTAAAATGTTTTTATCTAGAGCGTACTACGCTTAAGAAAAGGCCTCGAAGAAACCCAAACTCTATTTAAAAAAAACTCTGGCCCAATGTGAAGAAGAAGAACTTAACATTTATCTCCGCTTGAGTGTCCGGAGACTTAAGAAAAAACGGAGCTGCCAGATAAGGAACTGACGTTGTGCATCATTGTTTGCTAACAGCTGACTGGCCTCGAAGAACATCGAACTGCTTAGAGTTTCGCTAGGTATATAAGAGAGGAATGTCTGGCCTACAAGTGAGAACGATGAAGAGTATTTGAATTTGGTCAATAACGTCAACAATATTTTTAGATTATAAGCAAGAACGAAAACTTAAATTGTTTTTATTGTGTTATTTCTTCCCCTTTGACTTTAGTATACATTTTCTATTGCTTATTCTCTCCTCTTTCTACCCAAATCAGTTCTGCCACTTCAAGCTTAAGCATAATATCCAGTAGTTGAAAATATTTTGGCCGCTCAAAATGTTCGATGTTTTGATGTCGGACCTTACAGAATTCAGTGTGACAGCATAATACAAAAAATCCCTGAAAAGTTGAGAGATTGTTGGTCTTATGCTGCTGTGGTCACACTGTTCGTTACCTGTGCACAACAAACATATAAATAACGTTGAGCACAACAAAATAGACAAAATGGACCAAATAGACATGATGAGAGAAGTGGCAGCGACTAATAGCCTAATTATAAAATTAAAAAGATTAATTATAAAAATCCAATCAAAATGTTTTTTTCTCGGTCAAATCCCACAATATTGATCTCTGCTGCACTTCTTCAATAAGTCTAATTCGCTCTTTGTGTTCCAAGATCTCAATTTGGCTCTAATTTTGCTGCTTGTTGGTCACCATTTCTGTTCAAAATGATTTCGACTAGTCGAAACACTGAACGAATCGATGTTTTGAAAGGTAAAAAAAAAAGCTGCCAGCTGTCATTAAAAAGTGTTGTAAAACACCCAAAAATTTTCTGAGCTGCCCAAACTTAGGTACTGGATACAAGGGTTTAGAAATAGCCTTACAAAATAATTTCGAGCTAGTTTGCAACCCTTTTTTTTATATGGAGTTGATACCTTTCAAACTGGTTTTTCAACAACTGGATACTATGCTTTAAAACAAACCACATTTGACACACAGTTTTACCACAACTTTTCTTATTTTTTCGTGTTGCATTGGCAACACTGTTTTTCTGCTTGTCGACAGAAACATATTGAGCACTTTACACCTCTAAACATTTTTTAAGTGGATTTCAACCTTTGCTTTTGAATGTCTTGGAACTGGTACGTCGACCTCATCATCAACGATTGGGGCTAATGAATCATATTCTCCAAATTCTACACCCGAATCATGGCCGGCTTACAAACCTAAGTAGTGATATCCCCATAACCTCAGCACATTCTCTGCATCTGCGTCCAAGTTTCCATTATTATCTCTGCAGGCGAGCCCTCCAGCTCCAAGTAGCTAGAGCTTGCAGCGTTCTTTGGTAAACGGCGTCTTTTGCAGCCTTTCCTTCTCGGTCGTACCTTGGATTCCTTGTAGGAGCGCTCTGAAAACCAATACCAAGATATCTGCGCCCACTTATCGGTGATATCTTCAGGCATTGGATAATGCATCCAACCGGGATGCTTTCTGAATGTCTAGATGTAGAAATCCAGTACCATATTATGTGCAGCATCGAAGCCAATTAGTTTAAGGCCCTTGCTGGAGATGGTCTCATGCAGGCTATATCGCCCTACAGAGTCATTAAACATTAAACCTCTCATTGTTTTTAGATTTCTTCGTGGATCTCTTGAATAAAGGCGTGAAGGAGTTTTTCCTAAAAGATGAAAGGCCCAAAAGCTGGTTGTTATACCAAAGCCCTTAGGAGCTTTCGACACGTACAGGCCAGTCTGCTTCATCGACGCCGCTGGTAAACTATCGAGAAGCTGAGTTGCACGCGTCCGGAACGAGCTATTGTGGATTTTGTCGATCTGCTTGGTGACCAATATGGGTTTTGCAAGGCCAGATCCACTACAGACGTCATGTAAACTCGAGGACCAGATGGAAAGGTGCCCAGCATCTTTTAATATACATCCTTACCTGTAGAGATGGGCTAAGAGCTATTTTAAGAGAAGGATGCTCATTAGGGTGTCCCTTATTTGGTCAAAGTCAATATTTTTAAACGCATACGGGCTAGTTCTGTTTATTAGGTCCTAAAGCACTCAGAAATACATTTTTACCTCAATCGGAGTATGATAACCCGTGCCGACTTGGATCGGAAAATTTAAAGATTATATGGGACAAAAAAAAATTTTTTTTTTTTTTTTATTTTTTATTTTTTTATTTTGTTTATTAGGTCCTAAAGAACTCAAAACCAAGTTTTTACCTTAATCGGAGTACGATAACCCATTCAAATTTGCATCGAAACATGAAAAAACAGTATTTTAACACTGATTATACATTTTTCGATGATTTTCATGTTTCGATGCAAATTTGAATGGGTTATCGTACTCCGATTAAGGTGAAAACTTGGTTTTGAGTTCTTTAGGACCTAATAAACAAAATAAAAAAAAAAAAATTAAAAAAATAAAAAAAATTTTTTTTTGTCCCATATAATCTTTAAATTTTCCGATCCAAGTCGGCACGGGTTATCATACTCCGATTGAGGTAAAAATTTATTTCTGAGTGCTTTAGGACCTAATGAACAGAACTAGCCCGTATGCGTTTTAAAATATTGACTTTGACCAAATAAGGGACACCCTAATGCTCATGTATGATACAAACATAGATACAGAGCTGTATTCTGTTTCTGGCTGTATTATCCTGTGGAACGCGATTTACGACGGCATTGAGGCGAAAGGGTGATGTCGTAGCAGTTCTGGTCGGAGTTGCGTACGTAGAGGCAATCGGTAACCAATGGATTGGGCTCATTCAGCAATGGCTGGAACGAGTTGACCTTAAGCTCGCCCCCCCCCATAAGACTGATGCAGTACTTGTGAGCAGCAGTAACAAAGTTGAGACGGCCTACATTGTAGTCTCTAATGGTGCATTTACACTAGTTGATGCAGCGTCAATTCTAGCTATATCAACAGTTGATATCCAATGTCAACGCATTCCTTGTGTTTACATTAGTTGATTGAGTTGACAAAAAAACCGGGTTGCCAACTAATTTAAGATAAAACAAGTACAATGGCATCAGCTAAGAAAAGAAAACTAACAGCAGCAGTTATTTTGATTTTAGCTATTGAGGATGAAGAAGAGCAAGAGCAAAAGTTCAATAAATATGTATATGAAGAAAATAAATAAAATGTATTTTTAAATAGCTTTTTATTATTAATTTTTGATTTTTATAGACTGCACAGTTGAAAAAAAAAAACAGACAATATTAATTAAATAGGATGGCGAGCGAAGTGTTGCCACCTCTAATCTGTACATAAAGTTTGTCAACACAAAGCAACAGAATGAACCTGAGCTCAACTTAATTTTGTGTTGTCAACGCGCCGATTGTGTCTTCAACTGTTGACACAAAGTGTTTACATTATGTTTACATTCGGAGCAACAATTAAGGTTTTTCGCACTGTCAATATACTGTCAACGCAACGGTTGATCAAGTTGACAGCTGTTCACACTAGGATTGATATCAACGTTGGCATGTTTATCAACTAGTGTAAATGCACCATAACACCAAAACATTTTTTTCACGTTTTCACATGTATTACCCTAGTTTACATCCATTTCGCTTCTCATGTCTAAGTGCACTTTTCTTATAGACTTGAGCACGAAAATCGCACTTAACATTTTTTTCATGGATGCGTTCTCGAAATATAAACTTTTTTTTTTCGAATTTTCGAAGTTTTTCCGACATTTTAGAGTATACCACGAGATCTAATTAACCGATGTGACCAAAAACGAACTAAAATTAAAAGTTACTTATCCCTCTACAACCGTCACTTATATAAAATTTGACTTTAATAAGTTCCAAAATCCGTTTTTCTTGTGATTTTTTTTAGTTTATTTTAAGTATTTAACATAAAGTTGGGACCGTATCATATGCTGATTTTGTCAGATTCGTTGAGATATTTTTGCATCATTCAAACGGAATTTAAACGACCTTTTCAAATAAAAATAAAATTATTAAATTTAAATTTTTTTGTTTATTTTCTATCACATGTTGTTAAGGTAACTTTTTTCGCTGACTATATCTTAAACATCCATAACATTCGTACAAAATAGCTACCATCGGAACTATTGATCGAAAATTAAGATTAAGTATAAAAACTAATGTTGTTTTTTGAGATATCTCAACCAAACTATCAGATTAAAAATATTCTAGTACCTTATAGAAATCGGACCACTATATCACATAGCTGCGATAGGAACAAACCAGCGTTTTGCGCTACATCGCTAAATGGGATCTCGTGGTATTCTCTAAAATGTCGAAAAAACGTATCAACGGCCCCCCCTCTGCCGACGCCCTTGTAACTATGTACATCGATTTGGGCATGACGCAGACGGTAAATGCACATGATGCAGGCATGTCTTTGAAGAAGACGCTGAGCACGCCATCTTTCATGTGACAGATTCTCAAGTCAGAGACACTAATTGAAGTTCGTACCACAAAGGAGGGCTCGCCTTGCACTCTTTCACAATAATTTGAAATTTTTTATATGTATATTAATGTATATACATAAAACTCTTTGCCCTGACTGACCCACTGACTAAGAATCAACGCCAATCGGTTTAAGATAGAAATCTGACATTTTCACACAACATAGCTGAGACAATTTTATCGAGCAATAAGACAGCGTTTTGCGAAATTCCACCTATAAGTGGGTCGAATTCGGGGTCAAATTTCAGGGAATTGCTTAGTATGAAAAAATTTTTTGTTTCGTAAGATATCTCAACCAAACTCAACCAAAAATCAAATTCGGATTACTATATAGAATTTCTCAAAAGCCGCCAAAAAGTGAGAAAAAATTCCTTATTTCACCTGTAGCTTTTAGCTTTTTAAATTTTAGCGATTTCTTAAAAAAATTCGTAGAACAAAAGTATCTAAATTTTTGATCGGAAACAATTTGTCATTCAAACTTTCAAGCTATATTAACTCTTTGATACAAACAAACAAACAGACAGACTTTTCATCACATTTTCGGAAGGCGAGTAAAAATCACTGCGGACGGCAGTCCGCGCTAGTGACGAAAGCAGCACGAAGGGTGCGAAGGCGACTAGCATATATACACAGGAAGAATGGAAGATTTGCTATGACTGTCCGATCAGGTCGAGTTATATACCGATCGAAAGGTATCAACCTAACTTACAAATGTGCATACTAAGACTTTTGAAAACTTACCTGGTTCGTGAGATAAACAGGTGTAAGTGGGAGGGGAAAAATTTAAATTATTGGAGCTAATGGGGCCGTTGGAGCCTTTTTGAATTTTCGATGAATTTTTTACAATTCTCATCAAAAATACGCGTCAAATGACACCTCGATCATCAAAATCGGACAACTGGTTCAAAAAATAATTAATTTTGAAATTTTTAGGGGCCTTCTAAAATGAGATGAAAAGTAGTATGTTTGTCTGTTTGTTTGTTTGTATCAAAGCGATGATTTAGCTTAAAAGTTTGAATGAGGACTTGTTCCCGATCAAAAATCTAGAAACGTTTGTTCTACGACTTTTTCGAAAAAAAGCTAGTTTAGCGGGAAATCGCTAAAAACCGCTAAAATTAAAACCCTTATAGCAGTCAAACGATAAAAGCTACAGATGCGATCTATATATCGTTGAAAAGGTATTTTGAAGGGCTGTTTAACTTTTTACCTTTTAACTTTTTTTCTAAAGTACATAGGTAAATTGCTACAGGTGACATAAGGTATTTTCCACCACGTTTTGGCGGTTTTTGAGAAAACGCCGCTTACGATTTTTTTTAAATTTCAATATGTTTTAGTTTGTAAAATTTCGCGTTTTTTGATATATGACACAAAAAATTTTACCGATAGGTTTGGAAAATATAACCTATTAACTGAATATATACGTTTTACTTTGAATTGGTATAGGGCAGCAGCAACAAAGTGTCATAGCAGCCAGTTTGATTGTTTGGATAGCTTAAATGTTTGAATGAGGACTTGTTCCTGCTCAAAAATCTAGAAACGTTTGCTCTACGACTTTTGCGAAAAATCGCTAGTTTAGCGGGAAATCGCTAAAAACCGCTAAAATTGAAACCACCATATCATCCAAACGATAGAAGCTACAGATGCGATCTATATATCGTTGAAAAGGTATTTCGAAGGGCTTTTTGCACTGCTTGCAGCGTAATGCGGAAATTACCTGTTAGCTGAATACTTACATTTTACTTAGAATGGGAATAGGATAGCAGCAGCAAAGTGTCATAGCACCCAGAGTTTAAGAGTGCTGATAGCTTTTGCGCTGGGCATGTGTGTTTGTAAAGGGGACCAGTGTTGCCAGACAATTTGCTTTAGCTTGTACAAACAATAATCAAAGTTGACAAAGCTATACTGTCAAAAAATATTGCAATTTCAAAATTTCTGAGGTCTTATTCAAAAATTTCTGATATCCCACAAAAAAAACCTCTTTACGAGGTAAAAGTCTAGTGACGAAAACATTTTCATGCCCCAAAATTTCTGATATCCAATTTTGTGACGAATAATATTAAGTTTTACATATAAATTATTTTAAGCAAAATTTTTGCATTCGGCACTGCGCAAAACAGTGAGTGAGTTTTATTTGGTATGAAGAATTGATACATTTTAGCGCAATGTGCCGAGTGCCAAAATTTTGTTTAAAATAATTTATATGTAAAACTTAATATTATTCGTCACAAAATTGGATATCAGAAATTTTGGGGCATGAAAATGTTTTCGTCACTAGACTTTTACCTCGTAAAGAGGTTTTTTTTGTGGGATTTCATTATCTTTTGATCCAGTGGTCGAACTTTGATGATCGAGGTGTCAGTCAACGCGTATTTTTCATAAGAAATAAAAAAATTAAAAAATATTACAAATAGCTCCATATGCCCCATTTGCTACAATCGTTTCATTTTGCCCATCTCATTTACACCTGTTTATCTCACGAGCCAGGTGAGTTTCCAAAAGATAATAGATAAATGAAGATTAAAAAAAAACACACATGTGTGGTGGTGCAAGGTACGCTATTGCTGAAACTGTCCAAATTTTGTTCTGGTTGCCGATGTGTGCACACTCTCGCAGCAGCAACTCTGTGCGCCCAACCTCTTCGAGTTGTTTTCGCTGCTACGTGCTCAAACATGCCGCAGCAAACACACAGTCAACGACGATGTGGGAGAGTTACCGCTTTCTACGCCGTTGCTGTACCTGCTTGCCTCTCGCAAACTCACTGTTGCTTTGGCTGTAGGCACTGGAAACATGCATTAATGGCCCTGCCGCTGATAATATCGCTTAAGGGGATTAAACCAGTTTAGGTGGTTTTGTATAGCGTAAGCTTCAACACGAAATTTCAAGTAGTTCTGAAGATATGAGCACCAACTAAAGCACCGGTCCATACAATGCCGAATCTCGTGGTTTTTTTAAATGCGTTTTTCTCGAAACGACTCTTTTTTAAACTAACGGAAATCCTAGCTCAAAATGTTTTTGAAAATTTGATTCGATTTGAACATTTTTCTGAATATTCTATATTTAAGTGCCAAATATGTGTACCACCCAGTTTAATGATATTATAAGGCAAAATATTTTTTTATATATGTGTGGCGTTACCACTACAGCGGCAGAAACCCCATCTGGCAACGACGCATCGCCGAAAACAGATTCTGGTTCCGCGAGCGATCTTCTGATTGACTCACTTTGGCTCGAGGTTCAGAATCAGACACACGCATCAGCATTTTGTATACACACATATTTTAGTTGTTAGAATAAATATATGAAATAAAGAATACTCATTATTTCTACATTGGTGACCCCGCAACAAACAATTAACAGCAAACATGCCATCGGAAAATCAATCAGGCTCAGAAAATGCACCGCAGTCTTCAGACTCTAGCAACAATGCGTCATCAGACGCCGCTTCTGTACACACCATCAACACCATGCAAGCTGCCGCCATTTTGGAAGCCTGATGCGCGCCTATGGTTTTTGCAAGTCGAGTCCATATTTTCATTTAATCGCATTACATCAGATAACTCGCGCTACAATTATTTAGTGAGCTCACTTGATGGAAATATGATGACTGAGCTTGCAGATTTTCTGATGCAACCCCCTGAATCCGACAAATATGAGCAATTAAAGGCACTCATTATCAAACGTTTTACGGAAACTCCTGATCGTCAATTGCACAGAGCCATGTCAGAACTTGTCCTCGAAGATAAAAAGCCATCGCAACTTCTTCATCAAATGACTCGGCTGGCTGGAGGACGGGCATCTAGTGATGTTTTGCGTGTCCGTTGGTTGTCACTGCTCCCACAACACGTTCAACGTAGCCTAAAAGTGCTTCGATCAGCCTCTATTGAGGAACTAACCGAACTTGCCGATGAACTGATGGAAGACGAAACTGGACCTTTTGTCATGGCAACTTCACGATCTTCAGGTCTATTCATGGTACTGGAAACGACAGCATTGACACTGTTAAGCGTGAGCTTAAGGATTTAAAAGACACAATTGCGTCTCTGCAAAAACAGCTTGCGAATAACAACAATACTAACGCTGCAGGAAAGCAGAAAAATTCACAGCCAGTGTCTTCACAATCATCAGTCTGTTATTACCACAAGCGTTATGGCATCAACGCCCAACGTTGTGCCCAGCCATGTTCCTGGGTCACGCAACAGGGAAACTAAAGAAGCTGTCAGCTGTACAGGCGACCAGTGACAGCAAAGACCCACACGCTCGCCTCAACAAGGAGTTTCGACTCCACATTTTCGACCGTTCATCAAACACAAAGTTCCTTATTGATTCGGGTTCAGTAATATCACTCATACCGATATCAATTCTCAAACATAAGCGATACAAACGAAGTGATTTCAAACTGTATGCTGCCAACAAATCAGTCATCGACACATACGGGACTGTAAACCTTTCATTCGATCTCAATCTTCATCGCAAGTTCAACTGGTCATTCATTATTGCCAATGTGCAGTCAGCGATCATCGGAGCTGATTTTTTGACCCACTTCGGTTTACTCCTCGATCTTAAGGGACGCCGTCTCATAGATCCTACAACGTCGAAATGCACACAGGGAAAACTCAACGAAGCAAAGCTTTACAGTGTCTCTACAATCAATGTGCAAAACAAAAACGGAATGAGTCGGGCATACATGGAACTACTCACACGTTTTATAGACATCACTCGACCAAATGAGTCCCCAGCAACCAACATTGATAATGACGTAGCTCATTACATCGAAACAAATGGTCCTCCAGTTTTTGATAAACCAAGGCGACTTGCCGGCGAAAAGCTGGATGCGGCTCGTCGTGATTTTGATCTCTTGCTCCAATATGGAGTTATTCGACCGTCAAACAGCCAATGGGCTAGTCCGATCCACCTGGTCCCTAAAAAACCAAATGGATGGCGCACTACTGGGGATTACCGAAAACTCAACTCACGCACCATTCCAGATCGCTATCCTATTCCACACTGTGAAGATATTATTCAGCGTCTATACGGATCTAAAATCTTCTCAACGATTGACCTGGTGCGTGCTTACCATCAAATTCCAGTCGCACATACGGACGTTCCAAAAACTGCAGTAACGACTCCGTTTGGGTTGTTTGAATTTGTTGGAATGCCTCCTGGACTTAGAAACGCAGCTCAAACTTTTCAACGTCACATGGACAACATACTTCGTGGTCTTCCATTTGTTGGATGCTATATCGATGATATCATAGTATTCTCCAGCAGCCACGCAGAGCACCTTCAGCATCTCGAAATAATTTTCGAGACTTTGCGCAAAAATCGCCTAAGTATCAACCCACAAAAGTGCCAATTTGGCAAGACAGAGGTTGTATTTCTTGGCTACACGATTAGCACTACAGGATTCAGGCCCCCATCTGAGCGTACTAAAGCCATTCGGGAATTCCCCAAGCCCAAGACAATCATGGAGTTGCGTCGATTCCTTGGAATGATCAACTATTATAGGCGTTTAATTCCATTTGCAGCAGAAGCACAGGTTCCTTTAACGGAGTACCTCAAAGGAGCAACCAAAAATGACAAACGCGAAATAAGTTGGACTTCAGAAGCTGATAAGGCGTTCGAGCAGTGCAAGGCAAAAATAGAAACTGCTACGCAAGCAACATTCCTCGCACCATCAGCACAGTTGGTAGTAAGAACAGATGCATCAGACACGGCAATTGGCGCTGCTCTTGAGCAGTTTGAAGACGACACTTGGCGGCCCGTATCCTTTTTCTCACGCAAACTAAGTGCAGCAGAGAAAAACTATAGCACATATGATCGTGAGCTATTGGCCGTCTTCGCAGCAGTCCTTTTCTTCAAACACATACTGGATGGACGACAATTTGTCATTCAAACTGATCATAAGCCCCTAATTTACGCATTTTCTCAAAAAGCCTCAAAAGCATCGTCAATTTTCAACCGAAATTTCACACACACCTGGAAAAGACAATACTGTTGCTGATGCTCTTTCGCGAATCAACGCAATCAATATGCCAAGCGAATTTAACGCACAGATGATTTTCGAGGAGCAGCAAAAAGACGATGAAATTACCCAGCTAGGAGAAACAACGTCATTAAACCTGGAAATCCAGCGCGTCGAACAATACGACATATTATGCGACACATCGACAGGGCATATCAGGCCTTATCTTCCAACCAGCATAAGACGATTGGCATTTGATTCAGTGCATAATTTGGCACACCCAAGTGGACGGACAACATCCAAATTGTTGAAACAGCGATTCGTTTGGCCAAGTATAAATCGAGATGCTACAGCATGGTCACGTCAATGCGTCGCCTGTCAGCGTTCCAAAATACACCGCCACACACGCAGTGCTGTCGAGCACATTGCCGTTCCAGACCATCGCTTTGACCACATACACTTGGACCTGATAGAATTGCCCCGTGTCAACAATCTTCGTTATTGTCTTACTATTATCGACCGATTTAGTAGATGGCCACTTGCTGTACCATTGTCAAACATGACAGCGGAGACAGTAGCTCTAGCCGTATATACACACTGGATCTGTCAATTCGGTACACCTCTTACTATAACAGCGGACCAAGGGACACAATTCGAATCAGCCCTTTTTGCTGGACTATCACGAATGTTGGGTGCAGAAAGGATTCGAACAACAGCTTACCACCCACAATCCAATGGGCTTGTAGAGAGATGGCATCGCACATTGAAAGCAGCATTAATGTGCAATTCTCACATCCCGTGGCCAGAACTTCTGCCCACTGTTCTGCTCGGACTACGTGCTGCATTTAAAGAGGATTTGCAGGCATCACCCGCAGAGATGCTTTTTGGCACAACGATACGGCTTCCTAATGAGTTCCTCTCACAGAAGAGCTCACCCACTCCTGTTGATCCACAACGCTTCATTGAGCGATTTCGGCAGCACATTCGAGCCATCAAGCCAACACCTACAGCTCATCACCACAAGCCTCGAATCTTCTGCTCAAACAATCTACAAAATTGCACGCATGTGTTCAAGCTTGTCGCTTCTGTCAAAAAACCATTGGAGCAACCGTACACAGGACCCTACAAGATTGTCCGACGAGTAGACGACAAAGTGTACATCGTGGAAGTTAACGGCGATGAAAAGGCAATTTCAGTCGACCTGTTGAAACCCGCTTTTCTTGCGAATGTTGACACACCAGAAGCTCCAGACACACCAGAAGCTCCAGACACACCAGAAGCTCCATTCACACCAAATCTACAAGATGAAACACCAGAAGCACAGCCGATACCGTCGTCACCATCTCCATCAGTATATTCGTTCCCTTCTCTACCTGACGAAGTCACTGAGGGGGGAGTAGATGTGGCGTTACCACTACAGCGGCAGAAACCCCATCTGGCAACGACGCATCGCCGAAAACAGATTCTGGTTCCGCCGAGCGATCTTCTGATTGACTCACTTTGGCTCGAGGTTCAGAATCAGACACACGCATCAGCATTTTGTATACACACATATTTTAGTTGTTAGAATAAATATATGAAATAAAGAATACTCATTATTTCTACATATGAAAGGTACAAAAAATTTTAAATTTAATAAAATTTTTTGAACTCCTCCAAAAATCAAAAGAAAAAAAATTAATAATTTCGGATGAAAACTGTGACCTCCAGGAATCCCGAGAGCAATCAACCTTGATGGCAGCAGCCTCTCAACTCCATATGAAAAGAGTTGCAAGCTGGCTCGAAATTATTTTGTGGGCAGCTCAGAAAATGTTCGTGCGTTTTACAGCACTATTTGTTATACCTTTCAAAACATCGATTGAATCAGTATTTCGACTAGTCGAAATCGTTTTGAACAGAAATGTCCATCAACAAGCAGCAAAATATAAGGCGAATTGAGCTTCCTGAACACAAATAGCGAATAAGACAGATTGAAGAAGTGCAACAGAGGCCAATATTGTGAGATTTTATGGCATTTTTATAATTTAATAATTAGGGTATTAGTCGCTGCTACTTCTCCTAAGCACGCTCTAGCTGAAAATTATGTTTGAAAGGTATTAACTCCATATAAAAAACGGGTGGCAAACTGGCTAGAAACTATTTTGTAAGGCTATCTCTAAACCCATGTACGCTGTACCTAAAGCCTAGTACCGACGTGAGATAAAAGGCCTAGCGTATGTCAAACTCCATATAAAAAAAACGCTAGCGTAAAGTGAAAAAAGAGAAGCGAAATTTATCTCCGCTTGTCGGTCCGGACGTCAACTAAACTGAAACAAAAAACGGAGTTGCCAGATAAGGAACGGTCGATGGACAGCACTGTTTGCAGGCCCAGCGAAACCTTGAACTGTTTAGAGTTTCGCTATCTATCTATCTCACTCTCTCACAATGACTCAAAAGAAATGGCCGGGAAATTAACAAAAAACAGCAGATTGACTCTTTTTGAAACAGCAGATAAAATTCTGCTGATTAACGAGGTGTAAAAGAGGCGAATATTTGTATTTTTTCATTAATTTAGAGGGAGAATCCACGTAAAAAGTTCTAAGGCGATGGGTGCACCCAAAACCCGCTGTGCTTGCGAGCCATCGCATATTTCTCCTCTATTAAAATTAGTATACAGTTTTCATTGTTTATTCTCTCCTCTTTTTATGCAATTCAGTTCTGCATGTTCATATTTAAAATAAACCGCTGTTGACGCATAGAGTTACCACTCAACTTTTTGTTATTTTTTCGTGTTGATTTGGCAACTCTGCCCTTACGCTTGTCGACAGCTAAATATTGAGCATTTTCCGCCGCCAAAAATTTATCTCACGTCGGTACTAGGCTTAAATATGGGCAGCTCAGAAAATTTTCGAGCGTTTTGTAACACTGTTTGTTATACCTTTCAAAACATCGATTGAATCAGTGTTTCGACTAGTCGAGTTTTTTTTTAAGAAAAATGCCGACCAACAAGAAGAAAAATAAAAGCCTCTTTGAACACAAAGAGCGAAAAAGAGTGATTAAAGAGGTGCAACAGAGGCCAATATTGTGAGATTTGACGGACAGTATGACGCAACAGTGTGCCCAAAACAGCATGGTATTATGCTGACACACTGAAGTTTTTAAGCCGGGACATCAAAACATCGAACATTTTGAGTGCCCAAAATGTTTTCAGCTAGAGCGTACTGTGCTTTAAGGGGTAAAACCACTGTAGAATTTTCTAACTTTCGTTTTTTTTTTTAGCTTAAGTAGCTTAAGTTTCAAAACGAAGGAAAATATGAGCACAATCGTAAACACCGGTCTAAGCAGTGCCCAAGCGCTCGGCTCTTTCGAAACACGTTTTTGGAACGCGGCACGCACGAGAACTCGAACAATCATCTACATCTTAACCCTCTAACGCCTAACCACTAAGCAAACAATACATAGAGGCGTCAAACAAGCATTTTTTTGAGCGCACACGCTTTGTATGCAATGGAACCCCAGTGACTTCGGCAAAAGCCGAACGCTCTTTTCAATAAAACCCAGAGCGGCAGAACATTGTAGAGAGACAGAGCGCGCACACGCAACAACGAAAAATGTTCAGTCTCTCTCGCTCATTATCGTTTCTGTGTGTCAGCATGCGCACGCTTCTTAGTGTGCGTGAAATGTAAACATACGGGCTCGATCACCCGTTGCAACATACCCTGTTTTAAATACAAACACTTTTTCTCCTTATAATATTTTTTTTGTATTATTCAATAATTTGGTTGTTAATTAATAAATACGCTGAAAAATAAAAAAGCGAATTGTTAAATAAGGAAAAGGCAAAAATAATGAGAAAAAATGTTTGAATTTAAAATAGGGTATGTTCCAAACGGTGATCGCACCCGCCGTTGCTTGTGTGCGCTCTGTCTCTCTACAATGTTCTGCCGCTCTGGGTTTTATTGAAAAGAGCGTTCGGCTTTTGCCGAAGTCACTGGGGTTCCATTGCATACAAAGCGTGTGCGCTCAAAAAAATGCTTGTTTGACGCCTCTATGTATTGTTTGCTTAGTGGCCTAACCCTGCTTTTAGGCGGAGTCAACAAGAAGCTCTTTTTAAGCTACCAAAATTGATATTTTGACAAATGCAGATTATATCAAATGAGCATGAGTTTGGCCGTAAATAAATAAATGTTAGTAATTACTGATTTTTAAACAAAGAAAATAAATTGTAAAACTTATCACATAGAGTTAAGAAAAACAATTTGGTTACCTATTAAATGATGTAGAAATATAAATGAAAACAATTAATTAAGTTCATTAAATTCGCTTTAAACGTAACCCCGCCTAAAGGCAGTGTTGGGCATTCCGGCCAAATTTTTTGTCAGTATTTGCTAGGGAAGAAAAATTTGTTGAAACAATCGAACTCAAATGCAAAA
Source organism: Drosophila subquinaria (assembly GCA_037043405.1). Lineage (NCBI taxonomy): Eukaryota > Metazoa > Arthropoda > Insecta > Diptera > Drosophilidae > Drosophila > Drosophila subquinaria. The sequence continues at coordinate 117,800 of JBAMBL010002950.1, forward strand.
AGGGCATTGATAGGATCGAAAAAATGAAATATTGTGGAGGTAAATTTGGGTGATGTACACATGATAAACCGACTCATTCATCGTTACCTCATACGGATGAAGACCAGATAGTGGACAAATCGGTTTTTTTTTTCACTTATTGAAAATGGCCTTGGGAAATGCGTATGTACCTTACAGATTGGAGCCTAACTTGCAGATTGGAGTCACACCGTGCTAACTGTCTGTATTCCGAAGTGAAGTTGCTGAATCAATGTGTATGTATGGGTCCGTTCCATGGTTTGCAGTCGACGCCACCTTTATAACTTTCTGCATCGCTGCTTCAACGAGAACAATACAAAAGTAAAGGGTTTTCCCATCCACGAATGCTCAAAGTTGGTCGCTGGTGTATAATTTTAGACCTATCAGGGGAAAACAAATGTAAAATAAGTGGGCTCCAATCGGAAATCAATTTTTTCCACTAAATTTAACGTTTACCTATGCAATTTTAGCTTTTAAAACTGTTTTATTTTGTAGTTTCACATTCATTAATAAAGGATGGTAATTTTCTTGTTTTGACCCGCTTGTTCAAAAAAAAAAAAAACCCCGAAAAAGGGCGATTTATGATGAATTTAGGAAAAATAATTTTTTGGGGGTCTCCACTTATTTTTTTTTTTTAAGAATTTCAAAGTTTCGATGCAAAATGAAATTTTGCAAGGCTGATTTGATTACTTTTTCAATAATTTGAAACGTTTTCCCACCACTTTCTGTCAGGTATCTAAAATTGGTGGTACTGAAAAGGACCGATTAAGTCCTGCGACATGCGCGGCAACATTGCACACTTTGTCCGAAAAAAGGATCATTACATTAGTTGTTTAGCAAAGTTCCGAGATTTTTGAGGAACTTTACGGACCATAGGGACAGGACTCATGAGCTTTTCAAGGCTATGGGAAGCCTTTATGGTCCCCACGGGACCATAAGGTTTGTAATTGTAAGTTAATGCGCCGCATTAACTTCAAGTACCATACTCCTGAAAACAACAGTTTATAGTTAATTTTCTTTAAATATTATAAAATTTTGTAAAGCAGCCCCTTTTCAGGACCACCAATTTTATGCTGTGTTTTAATAAACCATTTATAATGTCTTTAATGTACAGTACCGGACAAAGAAAACCGGACACCATAAAAGAGTAGTTTTTGGAGTTTACTTAAAGTTTTTTATTTATTCGACCATAGGCAAAACGTAGGGACTGTTTAGATGATACAAAACTTTCCTTAGCAAATTAACCCTGTAGTGCCAAGGCAAAAAAAGAAATTTGAGCATTCACTAATTTTCAGACATAGAAAATTCGTAGTAAATCTCATCGTAGAGCGGTAAAAGACAAACTGGCTGTTGGAATATTTAGTTATTCATAAAGCTTTGATAGCAATATACTTTTAATTATAAATCTAATATAATTATATTAATTTTTAAAGTTATAACTAAGATTTTTTTTTACCCCGTCTAGAGGCGGTCTTGGGCACTAGAGGGTTAAGTACCGATTGAGATTTTCGAATTTGAAAAAAAGTCTACTTTCAAATATTTTTTCCTAGGCCTCAAACTAAAAAAGTTGGAAGTTGCTTTCCAGACGTCTGCGGTCCGTTCTTACGGAGGATAAGCGTCGTCATTTCGAAACCCTTTTAGAGGGCATGGATCCTCGCAAGCCCTCTGATTTCAATGTCTGGAACTTAACCAAGGGAATCAAAAGACAAGCTCCTTCTAATTTCGCTATTCAAACTGACCAAGGCTGGAGCAAGTCGGACTCTGAGAAAGCCAGTATTTTTGGCCGTGAGCTTGAGGAAAGATTTTCTCCTTTTTCTCTTCCTTCTCCCTTCGAGTCTTTTAAGATTTCATGCTTGGCTTCAGAACCTGTGGACATTCCGGATCACTTTTCTTTTTCACTGGAAGAGGTCTCCTCAGAGATCAAGCTCATAAAGCCCAGGAAATCGCCTGGTATTGATGGTATTGACGGCCGCATGTTGAAGGCTTTCCCTTCGGCAGGAATTGCTTACCTCCTTCATCTTTTTAACGCTATCATACTTTTTGCGTATTTTCCTCCGGCCTGGAAAACGGCTCTCATTACAATGATTCACAAACCTGGGAAACCAATCTATGATCCAAGCTCATACAGGCCCATCAGCTTACTTTCGACGTTAGCGAAACTTTTTGAACGTCTTCTTTTACGTAGAATTAGGATCGAACTTGATGATGCAGAGGCTATTCCGGATTTTCAATTTGGTTTTCGTAGCGGTCACGGCACTCATGAACAACTCCATAGGGTTGTGAATTTTATTCTGGAGGCTTTCGAGGAGAAGCAGTATTGCACAGGCGTCTTTCTGGATATTCAGCAAGCGTTTGACAGAGTGTGGCATGACGGCTTAATTGTCAAAATCAGAAGAACGCTTTCACCCGCAATTTCTGCTATTCTTATTAGTTGGCTACGTGATCGTAACTTTATCGTCCATGTGAATGGCGCGAGAAGCCGATTACATCCAATCAAAGCTGGTGTTCCTCAAGGCAGCGTTCTTAGCCCGACCCTGTTCAATATTTTTACCGCCGATATGCCTGCCCTAGATAACGAGAATTGTATGGTTGCTCTCTACGCAGATGACACCGCCATTCTATGCAAATCTACATCACACATGGGCTGCTCCATGCTGGCACAAAGATACATAAAGACTTATTTAGCCTGGACCAAATCATGGAACATCCAACTTTCTCCATCAAAATCTACACAAGTAAACTTTACAAAAAACAGAAGATTAAGTCCTCCGATCAAAATTAACGGAACAGCTCTTCCTATATCTACTTCTCACAAGTACCTCGGACTTACACTGGACAAATCTCTAACCTTCAATCCCCATATTAAGTCATTAAGAAACTCTATCCAAAACAGATACAAAAAGTTACGCTGGCTTCTAAACTCTTCGTCTAAACTCCCTCTTTCCTCCAAAGTACTTTTATTCAAGGCATTTCTCACGCCCATTTGGACTTATGGAGTGGCCATCTGGGGTATTGCTGCCGACTCGCACATTCACTCCTTGCAATTTAAATTGAACTGGATTCTGAGGGAAATGGTTGGTAACCCACCCTTGGTCAGGACCTCATTTATCAGGAGAGACCTACATGTCAATACTGTTATGGAAACCATCAACGAATTCGCCACGAAACACGCCCATAAGCTTTCATTCCATAGCAACCCTCTCGCAAGAAAGCTCATATCAAGACACTCTACCAGAAGAAGACTTAAACGCATTTTTATTGATCATCTCTCTACACGCTCATACAAGACTCTCAAATTGTCATAGTCATTTGTTCTCTTTGTCATGCCATACATAACTGCGGATTATGTCTTTTAGATGTTCGCTTTCTTCCTTTTTGCCATAATAATAAAAAAAAAAAAAAAGTCTTAAAACAATTTTAAGAGTGATTGTAAAAAATATGAAAAATAACTTTTCTAGTATATTTTATGATTTTTTGAAAATTGCCTAAAGGCCACTTTTTGTATGAGAAGGAGGGAAAAGGGGTTAAAATAGTAATTTTTAGCAAATTTTAAAAAGTCATAAAAAATATTATCGAAGAGATTTTTAAAATTTTTTTTTGCATTCACTCCTAGAATTGTTTGAAGAATTTTTTTGCATTAAAATATTCCAAAAACACTGGATTAAATCAATAAAAATATCGTTTCTTTACTCTAGCGTTTTTTTAAGCTATCAACAAATTTTTTTAGCTATTTTCAGCTTTTTTTAAAGGCTTTTTTGGCTTTTTCATGTCCCGAAGAGTTGGCAACACTGGCTAAAACACAAAACAAAAAGGAAAAAAGTTCATGTTGTATTAAAATTTCAAAATTCATTTTAAAAAAAAGTAGAAGAGACCGCTAAAAATTGTTTCACCTAAATTCATCATAAATTGCCCTCTTTTTGTGAGTTTTTTTTTTTTTTTTTTAAATTATCCGCGAGGGTTAAACAATTACCAAAACTTCCTTGATCCATTAAGTACCCATTGAAAAATTCGACTTTTTTCATCGATTTTTTAAAAAAAATATTTTAATGCAAAAAAAAATATGAAACAATTCTAAGAGTAACTGAAAAAAAAGAATTTTCAAAAATATTTTTGATGGTATTTTTTTTAATTTTTTGAAAATTGCTAAAAAAAGACCGCCTTATCCTACTTTTCACACAAAAAGAGGCTTTTTAGCTATTTTCAAAAAATTATAAAAAATACTAGCAAAAATATTTTTTAACATTTTTTTTCCAATCACTTTTTGAATTCTTTCAAGAATTTTTTTGCATCAAAATATTTCTTTTTTCACAAAATAATAAAAAATATTATCAAAAATATTGTTGAACAATTTTTTTTGCAGTCACTCTTAGAGTTCTTTCAAGAATTTTTTTGCATCAAAATAGTTTTTTTTTTTTAAATCGAGGATAAAAGTTGAAATAGTAGACGTTCACAAACATTCGAATTTTTCAATGGGTACTTACTGGGTTAAGAAAATGTTTGCATTATTCAAACGGAATTTAAACGACCTTTCGAAATATATATTTTTTAATGTAAAGACTAGACTTGACTTACAATAGCTGTTAAAGTAAAAATGAGATTGTACGCAGAGTTTGCTGGCTAGTGTAGTAGACTTTGACTTTGAATTTGACCCGCTTGAAATTCTAATTTTGCAAAACGGCGTCTTATTGCTCGATAAATTAGTGTCACCTATGTTGTGTGAAAAGAGTTATATACGAGGGGTCTAACAAAAGTTCGGTAAGTTGGCGACTTCTAAACCGTTTTTCGAAATTCCAAAAGTCTCTAAGCTTTCGCAATACTGTTACGAGGCTATATTGTAAATTTTGGACAAATCGGTTAAAATGGAGACGAGAAAACGCAAATTAGCTGAAGGTGCCTTGGTTGAAATTCCACCGCCAACACAAACAGAAATTCGATATAGCATTTTATTCGGTTTTCGACGCTAACTGAAGCCGGTAGAAATATTTTATGAATGTCAAAATGCATATGGAACGATTGCACCATCTCTGAAGACAATTTCGAAATCGTTCCAAAGATTCCAGACAGGTCACTTTTCTGTAGAGGACGAACCCCGTGAAGGTCGACCAAAATCTTCGAGAGACGATAGAAATGTGGCCCTAGTTGAAGCAAAACTTGCAGAAGATCCTCAATCTACCCTGGAAATGATTGCTAATGAACTGGACTTGAATGCCATGGCTGTATCTCGAATATTGGATCAAGATCTGAGGTATACGAAGAAGTCTGCTCGATGGGTTCCACGCATTCTTAATGAGGCCCAAAAAGAAGCTCGAATGCATTTTGCCGAATATTTTTTGAACAAATTTGAAAATGGAAAGTCTAGCAACTTTAATAAAGTCGTAACAGGTGACGAAGCTTGGTTTTACAAATACGACCCGGAAACCAAACAGCAGTCCATTATATGGAGCGCCAGAGGAGCCAACCCACCCATTAAAGCAATGCAACAAAAGTCAGCAACGAAAGTTATGCTATCTGTTTTCTTTACCAAATCAAAAATTGTAGCTGCTATTCCCCTGAAAAGGGTCAGACGGTAACTGCCAAATGGTATACAGAAGACTGCTTACCAATAGTTTTTGAAAACTTGTTGGAACACCGAAAAAATGAAGAGTTGCGACGCTATTTTTTACATCACGATAACGCACCAGCTCACACTGCTGAAATAACTAACAACTTTATTGCGACCTCTGGCATCGAAGAAATACGCCCAGCACCATATTCTCCGGATTTAGCACCATGTGATTTCTGGTTATTTCCAAAAATAAAAAAAAATTTGAGGGGAAAGGTATTTAACAGCAACGAGGACATAATTAATGCGGTTAATGCTGAACTTGAAAAGCTTCAAAAACAGGACTTTGACGAATGTTTTGAGAAGTGGATTTATAGGCTTAAGAAATGCATTGAAATAAATGGCAATTATGTCGAAAAGATAAAAAAAGACGAAGAATAAGAAAAAATACAAACAAAAAAATTTCGACTCTTTTTTCCGGTCAACTTACCGAACTTTTGTTAAGCCCCTCGTATATGTTTAGATAAGTGAATAATTTTCGATTCCGGTAACATATTTTTAACAAAGCCATTGTACCCTTTTGTCCACTTTCAATTGGCACGGGTATTAATTTCACCACAACTTTCACAAGTTTTGTGATAGTGGAAAACGAAACCATGACCATAAAATGTAATTGACTTTAAGTTTTCCGAAGTAATGAAACCATTGGTAAATATGAGCAGGATTTATTTTATTCGAATATACCCAATGTATCCGATAATATACATACGTACATAATTATATGGTTGACATTTCGAATTTCATTTTTTTTTAAACCATCTTACTAATTACAAATCTGTATTATTATCTTAGTCTGAACTGTATTATTTGTTTGCAGCTATTGATTGTTGGAAATATTTAATTTTTGACTAATAATTTACTCATATTCAGTTCTGTTCATTATCAGTCTGGCAAAGACAGTACAATGACAGCTACATGTCGAAAGAGGAATGCGAATACAGTTTGATTATTTTTTATCTGACAACACGTTAAAAATAAGCCTTATTATTAATTATGTAAAAGCTTCTGTAAGCTAAACGTATTTTAATATATATAGCTGTGATTTAGTTTATTATTGTTATAAAAAGAAAAAGATGTACTTTAAAGTATCGTGAAATATTGGTATGCTAGAATTATCATTTCTCTTTTGTACAAACGCCAATTTCATCAAAATTGGAGAATAACAAATCATCGTTACGAGCCCATATTTTAAAGTTCATTTTTTTTAAATTTAATTTTTCGTACGCTACTTACATTTATTTGTTTTTAAATTAACTAATATATCTGAAATTGTAATATTAATTATATTTTTTTTAGAAAGAAGTGCTAAAATAAAAGCCCATTATCGGGAACCACTTGCAACGTCTATAAAAATCTAGGTGGCCCGGAATTCAATGCACCTGAAGGATGGTGTTGAGGAGCAGGCGAGAGCTGCCCCTGACGCAGAATATCAAATGGCGAGTTCGAACGCTGCATGATGTGGTTGTAGTTGCTCTGCGGCAGTTGATGCTGCATTGGATGATATTATTAGTTCGAAAAGTAATTATTATAATATTAGATAAGTACTCACTTGTAAATTGCGCAAAGTTATTACACCAGCAGCACTACTGATTATGTGAGGACTCGGGCCATCTCCTAAATCTAGTTGCAAGCTTTCGGACATATCACTGTTGCTACCAATAAGGCGATTACTGGGATTACTAACGCAACCAGAGCCGGCTGTTGTAAGATGTAGCTGACCTAAGGACGCAGTAGCCATGGCCACATCAGGCATCATATCAGAGAGATGTCCATTACCAGTGTCTAATCCAATAGAGCCGCTTTCAACGATCCTGTCTATGCTCAAAGCATTACTATGTGGAAATCGAAAATCGCCCTCTGTAATCAACGCGGGTAATTCATTGCGATGGTGTACTGATGCTGATAGTCGGGCATAACTTGACTGTAGTGCCGAGCCCGAGTTGGTTGCCAAAAGAGTTTCTACACCGAGTAAGCTACTTGATTGATGACGTGGGAAAGTTAAATTTCGACTATAACATGGTTGCACAGCATCTGTACCGCACACTGAAGACGCTGATGAAGCCATTGATGAGGTTGACAAAAATGAAGTGGCAACAGTTGTATGGTGAGCGGAGTCTGTAGCTGCCGGCGACGGTGGCGGACTTTTGTCTTCATCTTCTAAAATACATTCATCTGTTTGAGTCGATGGAGCGCCGTTGCACTCTTCCCTACTGTTGCCGCCTCCTTGGTTTGTCAAAAGGGCATTTTCTAGCAGATCAGATACTTCATCTGGCAGATTAAACTCTCTTACAACACGAAGACGAATTTGTCGGTCGATTTCATGCTTTGATGAAAGGGGCAACAGAAGTGCTCTTTGACACATTGGTGACTGACGAAGTTTATGCTCACGCTTACGCATTGCTAAAATCGTTTGACTATCTGGTGGTGGTATAACGGTGGGTTCAACTTTGCCCACGTTGTCTCCACCTACACTACAAGTGACGCCAGCGGCAAAACCGCTATTCGCAGCGGCGTTCATGCGCGATACCATGTAAAGAGTGTCCGGAATATCAGGAAAGTGGCGTGACCTTCGCATACGCATGAGCTCTATTTGATGATGCGATGAGGCCATTCGATCTTCTAGTAATGCCTTTACCTCTTCAAAATACGGCATGAAGAGTCGGGGTCGAACAAAAAGACCTTGATTTTTTCCTCCGCGTATCCAAGCATTAACACGTAAATTTTCACGATCGTCGCCAATCATTTGCGATGGCGGTGTGCTGACAAGACCACGGCGTATAGCTTGACATAACACCTCACTGTTTGGCGGTAAGACATGATCCATCCTTACCAAAGGCAGTAGTTCTGAAAGTATTTCGCGCAACTCAATGTCACTAAGATCACGTCTTTTAACCCCCTTTCGTGCCACCGAGTGAGCAGTGTGCGATAGTAGATTAGGCTCCCGATCTTCCATACGCCGAATAAGCTCCTGTTCACCCCATTTAAGAACAGCTTGTAACACCTCCAATTCTGATGCTTGTAAGAAGTTACTTTGTAATATATGTACAAGTTGTCCCTTATCCAACTGACAAAGCACTGGTGATGCGCTAACTGCGGCAAATTCTTCGCGCAAGTATTGGCACGCCTGTCGAAAAACCCAAGCGGATCCGTGGGGCTGGCAGCCCCACTTCAAAACCATTGATAATGTATCAAGTGACAACCACTCAAGTATTAAGTCTTCACAGCCTTGCGCTAAAATATCAAGTTCTAGAAACCGGCCAATTTGGTATAGCTCCATTGCTTCTTCAAGAGTAGTTGGTCTAACACGACCAGTGTTGGTTAATGCGTGAACCTCGCCAAGAGAGCCGGTTGAGCTGCCGGTTCCTGCTCCTCGCAATATTAGTGCCAAATCAACCGTATCTAAGTATATTGCTTGAAGTAGAACTCGTGCGTATCTCTTCGGTATAACTGTCTCGTCAAGAACAATACGCGTAGGTACATGTATAGAGCGCTCTATGTACTCATCTATGTTACGCGCTCGGCGGGCAATAAGATTACGAAAGAAAGGCGAACGCGCACTTAATATAGCTTTATGACATGGAAGCTCGAGCTTCGGTCTGAAGCCATACTCTGAATTACCCGAGTCCTGACGCAAGCAATCGTTTGTACCCTCCGCTGTGAAAACTAGTGCGGCATCAGCGTAATCACCTGTTTCCAACAAATAACGTAGATCATGTTCGAGAGGATTAGGTGTTCCAAAGTCGTCCCCAAGTTGACGAAGAAGATTAATATTGATGGTCGGATCATGTGGGCAAAGATCGCCTGTATACAAGTATCGCAACAATGAAGCAAATATTTGAACGTCGATTGGCGACGAAGGGAGTTCGAGACAAATGCGCGCGCCAAATCCCGGGCAGCCAGAAAGCAAGTCTCTAAAATATGTACAACGTGAAGACAGTATAGAACGATGCACTGGAAAAATGGATCCACGAAATACAAGGTCACAATCTGTACACAAGTGCAAGTCATAAAGAGCAGCCAGATCTTGTTTGTATGTCGTTGCCGGGGGACGTGCAAGTTCCGCTTGTACCTATCCAAATGAAAAATGTATGAAGTGGGGCTCGAAAACTAATGAATTGCTTGCTTACCGATAAATCTCTTAATGCCGCCAATGCTTCAAACTCCTCACAGAGTGCTGCCAATTCAAGGGGCGTCCAGTCACACACAAAGTCGCGTAAGACACGCGCGTGATCACATGCTTTTGATGATCGCCGCCGACGTATAAATTTCCTCTTTAGCGTAGCAAACCCAGTAACTCGCTTTCGCCTTTGGTCTCGATGGTAATGAATGCCACTATAGGCTACACTTGTGCCAGGGCCTCCTCCGCTGGCATTAGATCCCGAAGAGCCCATACTAGCGTGAAGAACCGATATGTTCCCGTTGCCATTTTCACTATTAGCACTTGCGTTCTCAGCAGGTGTGCCTGTAGGATAACCACTGCTAGAAGTATTTGCGCCCATTTCCTTAAGACCAATCAAAAGTCACCTTAGCAAATGCAATTGTTTCACTTGAGATGTATTTAGAGCATCGATATTATGTTCAAAATATGTAGCTTTTTCTTCATCTTGTCAACTTTTAACTCTTAGAGTATTTTCTGCAAATAAATGGTTTGCACTCATTAATATTAATACAATAATATTGAAACTGTTTCTAAATAAATCAGTTCTGATTTTTTTAAGCATAACTAGCTTTAAGCCAAATAAAATTTTAAGAGAATGAATTTATTTTGTAATAATAAAACACATACAAAAATTAGGTTTTTAATAATAAACAAGTGGACTCCGTTCTGCTCGCTTTGCTCACGGTAAGGTGCGTCTACAGTCGAGTGCACTCGAAAAACATTTTTATACTTAATCTATATTTTCGGCCATTCCTTGCAGTGACAGTTATAAGATATTTCGTAGGGGCACATAAATTTTTTAATTTTTGCAAAGGTTTTTCTTCTACGCCAGAAAATGAAAATGATTACAGCGATTGGGGCCGTTGGAGCCTTCTGATCATTTTATTTAATTTTTTTAAATTCTTCTTTATAAAAATACGCGTCGAATGACACCTCGATCATCAACCGACCCCACTGGTTCATAATTAATTTTGAAATTTTTAGTGGCCCTCCGAAAATGAGATGAAAAGTCAGTTTGTTTGTTAGTTTGCATTAAAGCGTTGAATGTGGATCTATTCTCTATCAAAAAACTAAAAACGTTTGTTCTACGACATTTTCGAAAAATCGCTAGTATGGCAAGAAATCTCTAAAATTTAAAGCTACAAGCTACACATATTTTCTATATGTCGTTGGAAAGGTATTTTTAAGGGCTCTTGGCCATACCTTTTAACTTTTGTAAAGTACATGTGTAAAAGTCTACAGAATAAATGTTTTTTTAGCTCATTTGTTAGCGGTTTTAAAGAAATTGTATGTGTAATTGATACATAACTTTTAGCCAGGGGGCTTAGATGATATTACCTGTTAACTGAATATACATTTTATTTAGAACTGGAATAGAACAGCAGCAACAAAGTGTCGTAGCAGCCAGAGCTTGAGTACTGTTAGCTTTTGTGCTAAGCAATTGTTTGTTAAAATACTCTTTCTATTTCTGATAATGAAAACAGAAAACTATTTATGAGAATAATTGACTTTATATGTTTTTATTCTCATTATTATCTTCGCCATGGAACTGATGTACATTTCTACAAACACCATGCACCTACTGACACAGTTATAATCAGGCCTGTTCCGGTTTTCACTTGATTTTTTGCGAATTTCAATTCGCTAGATTTTACCGAATTCCCCTTAAAATTCCTTTACATTTCCTGAATTTCCGCTGAATTTGCCTCCCACAGAACAGCGTTAAAAAATGTTGAAAGCAAATTAGACGTTTGCATTAAAACAATTCATTCGCATTGTCATTTTTGCGAATTTTAAAAATGTTTTTACAAGCTTTAGCGGTTGCCGAACTTAGAAAAAGGCAAGAAATAAATAACTTACGACACAAGCGGCGTCTAAGAAAGGAGGCAGGCATTTTGAACTTGCTCGATAGACAGTAAGTAACACTTTTTAAAATAAGTTGTATGGATTCAAAATTTAAATATTTCAGATTCATACAATCGTACAGGACAGACAAAGATCTATTTTCCTTTCTTGTTGAAAATATTGGATCCGAGCTTGATCACCCTACGTAAATATAGGAAGGAGCACCTTTTCCAGATGCTTCACAACGTTGTAAGAGAGCTAGAGAAGTTGTGCACCGAAAATATTTCTGCAAAACAAACTGATGCTCAAATTAGGCAGTCAAAGGACCATTTTTATGAAAAGTTTAAATTACCAAATGTAATTGCCTGCGTTTATAGTACGCACGTTAAAATTGTGAAGCCCATTGGAGATTCGTCGTTTTATTTAAACCGAAAAGGTTACTTTAGCCTGAATGCAATGGTGGTAAATATGTTCACATATATAGACCTTACATATTTTATCTTGTACATAAAACCATTCACTTCATAGGTCTGCAACTATAATATGGAGATCTTAGAATTCGACGGTACACATCCTGGTGCATGTCACGACTCACTCATTTGGAACAACAGCGCTGTGAGAGCATACTTCTCTAGAAACTCTAATAAAATTATCCTGGCAGATTCTGGATACGCTTTAGAGTCGTTTGTTTTAACACCGTATCGAAGTGCTCAAAGTGGTACTATGCAGCACATCTATAAAATAAAACATGCCTCAGCCAGGAACATCGTAGAGAGGACGACTGGTCTGCTTAAGAGTAGATTAAGGTGTCTGCTAGGGACACTATATTATGACCCGAAGTTTGCAACTAGCATCATTAATGTTTGTTGTCTGCTGCACAACTTCTGTCGGAGAAGGAATACACCACTGCCAAGTGAAGATTATGAGAATTGCGTTCCCAGTCTTCAAGAAGCAACTGAACAGGAAACTGAACAGCAAGCCGATTCACAAGATGCTGTTGCCACCCGTGACCAGGTTGCTCGTTCTTTAATAATATTTCCATAAAATAAGAACATATCATATGCCAAATAAAACTTTTTTATTCAAAGCAACTTAAACTATCTTAAACTGTTTAACAAGTTATTAAAGCTACATTTTACTTTCAATTATTTTGGAGGGCCTCAAGTTTTTTCGTTTCGATTTCCTCCATTGTTTTAAAATGTTGCTCCATTAATGATGTTTGCACGGCCATGTTGGAGCGAATGGCATCCAAACTTCCACCACGCTTTTCATTAATCGATTTGAAGCACCGCAAATCTCTCCTGAATCGCGTCGTACTCGTTTTGGTGTCCTCTCCCTAGAAGGCGTCGGAGCAAGTGCTTTCGGTGCGCTTTCTGATGGACGTTTCGAACTACTGCCACTGCAACTGGCAAGTGGGGACTTAGTGTCATCAGTATCAGGCGCACCGAAGGCACTTGCTCCGTCGCCTTAAACCATTTTGTATAAGCCGCACTGTATGGCAACGGTTTCATCCGCATCGGAAAGGGCTAATTGAGCGTACGGTCCGCCACCGGTAGCCATTGCCTCCCTCCTATTATGGGCTAGTTTTTTACGGATTGCGCCTATCCAATCGCTCCACACCTTGAAGAATGTAAAAATGTTAAAACATTTTAGCACATTTTTATGTTTAATTTAAAACAAATTAATCTTATGCACCTTCTTCACCCGACCACATTTTTTGTTGGTGGACCTGCATTGTTTAATTCCGCAGCAAGTGCAGCCCATTTTGAATCTACTGCCACACGGTCGCCTTTGTGAATCCACGTGCAATATCGGGTTGCTTGTTAATAAATTTAAGGAATATTTCATCCTGTTCTGCGTTTTTGTGCTTGCGCCTGTTAAAATTGTAATTTATTAATTAAGTATTAGATAAATCATTTGTGTTCGTACTTACATTTTCCGTTTTGTATTTTTGACAGTGCGGCATATTTTCAGTGTTAGCACTGCCGTATATTTTCAGTGTTGACAGGGCGGTATATTTTCAGTGCTGAGAAATGTCTTTATGCAGATTAGTCAATTGTTGCACAGGGTTTGTTTACAAAACTAATCCGTTCTTTTTTGCATTTAATTACACAGATTTGTCCAAGCTTGCATTTAAAAAACAAGAAATTGAATTCTTTATTTTACGCAATACTTAAAAATACTTAAATTGTTGTTTAAAATAAGTACCAACATATTAACTAATTTCTTCACATACAAGGGCAGCCCTAATAAACATCCCATTCATTTTCACAAATTCTTGCGGAAATTACGACAAATATGCGACAAATATGTTAGGTTAGAGTCTTATCGATTTTGAGGTATGATGAAATAAAAATTATTTAAAAATCAAATAAATTACTGTTTGTTTATCTGATGATGTTGCATTATTCCTAAAACATTGGATTATTTTATAAATATTTTGTTTTTACTTTAATTTTATGCTAAGCATGCCAAAATCATCGATTTAACTCATCCGAATTCAAACTCACTATCTCAATGTCACGTAAATTCAATCCGCAAAATCTTGCCGAAAGTGAAAACCGGAACAAGTGAGGGAAATTCATTTTCGCAAAATTTTGCCGAAAGTAAAAGCCGGAACAGGCCTGAATGTTAAATTTATACGTAATATCTAATTCCAAAATTTCTCTTATATTATAAAAAAAAAACCTCTTTACGAGGTACAAGTCTAGGGTAGATAACATTTTTCATTCCCTAAAATATCTGATATCCAATTTTGTGACGAATACGGGCCAGCAGCTACCCTCAACTGTTGGAAAAGATTTCAATGGAGCATCGAGAGTCGCAGGTATTACTGCCGTTAAATTCAACGGAGACCACACGCACTTGGGGATTGTACTGGAGTCCAATAGAGGATGAGTTAAGATTCAGCGTGAGCTTCGAAATACCTTCGGTTGTTTGATCGAAAATGTTAATGCAGTGGCATTGGAAGAAAGGTATCCATTCACAGATCCGAGTTTCCCGATATTTAAGTTTCGTCAGGAATGCATATGTACAGCTACACCCAGCAAAAAAAAATAAAGCCGCACTCTGCCATTTAATGAATTTTTGCCTTCTCTAGCTCGGGGTTTCCTTAAATGTTATTCTATTCGTATAATTTGAATTTTTGAGAGTCCCACTGACTGCTTTCTTCACATTACGTGTCATTTTGGGTGTCTCACTTCCTAAAAGCACATTTTGGTGAATATCCAGTTGTTGAAAAACCAGTTTGAAAGGTATCAACTCCATATAAAAAAAGGGTTGCAAACTGGCTCGAAATTATTTTGTAAGGCTATTTCTAAACCCTTGTATCCAGTACCTAAATTTGGGCAGCTCAGAAAATTTTCGGGTGTTTTACAACACTGTTTAATGAAAGCTGGCAGCTTTTTTTTTTACCTTTCAAAACATCGATTCGTTCAGTGTTTCGACTAGTCGAAATCTTTTTGAACAGAAATGGCGACCAACAAGCAGCAAAATAAAAACCGAATTGAGATCGTTGAACAGAAAGAGCGAATTAGACTGATTGAACATGTGCAACAGAGGTCAATATTGTGGGATTTAACCGGAAAAAAAACATTTTGATGGGATTTTTATAGTTAATAATTTTTAATTTAATAATTAGGGTATTAGTCGCTGCCACTTCTCTTATCATGTCTATTTCAATTTTTTCGTTGTGCTCAAGTTTAGTGTGTGACCACAGTCAGCATATGCCAACAATCTCTCAACTTTTAGTGATTTTTGGTATTATGCTGTCACACTGAATTCTGTAAGGTCCGACATCAAAACATCGAACATTTTGACCGGCCAAAATATTTTCAACTACTGGATATTATGCTTAAAGGAAGACAACTGACCCTGACTGAAAAACAACAATTTGATTGGCCAAAATGTTTTCAAAATAGTGGATAAAACTAACTTCAATAAAAGCTCAGTGAGACGATTTTTGATAAAAAATTTGTGAGCCTGTAGGAATGGAGCGGATGGAAGGATCGTTCAGAAAAAAGTGCACAAGTGTACGGGTAGATCGAGATATTATGAAGACTAAACTCCAATATCGTTATAAAAATGCTGTTGAGATAGCGTCTGAAGTGCAGCAACGTTATTCAAGGGATATTTCGGCTCGAAGTAATTAGCTTCGTCTAAAGAAGATGGGATTAATGGCAAGGACACCTGCCATAAAGCCACTTCTAAATCTTCGAATGAAAAAGCTCACCTAAATTGGGCAAAGGATAAGCAAAATTGGTGTGAATCTGAGTGGTCACGAAATATATTCTTGGATAAACCCGAATTTAACCTTATTAGACGCGATGGCTTCCGCATAGTTCGCCGTAGAACAGAAGAACGATATTCCGAAAACCGCTGCATTGCCACTGTAAAGCATTTGCCTCGTATTATGATATGGGGATCGCTTTTAATGCTTCAGGGAATAGTTAATACAAAAAAATATAAAGATATTTTTCTCAGTGAACTTGTGCCTAGTATTGAATCCGTTACTGAGAGAAAACATGTACCCATATTTCGGGACTATTCTGGACCTTGTCATCGGGCGCGCTCTGTAAGTGATTCTTTGACTCAATGATTGTTCAATAATTTTTTTAATTACTTTTGACTATTCTTAAACGACATATAACCAATCCCATAGAGAATGTCTGGGCGCGTGTGAGTGCGAAAATAGGAAATCGGAATCCAAAAACTATCTTTAAATTAATGAAAACTTTACATAAAGTATGGTTTGAGAATATAACGGTGGAATATCTGAAGGTTTTATTCAGTGCAAAATAGGGGCAAATTTGAAAATAAAGCCAAGGGAGGTACCACAAAATATTAAATAATTATTGATTAAAAAAAAAGTACCGAATATAATTATTTTTGTCATAAGTCTGTTGTAAATAGTGTAAATCAATAGAAGAAATTCGACTTTTATGAAAAAATAAACTAGATTTTTATTATTATTTAATTTTTTCTTTCAGCAGGTCAAATTTCTGAAAAATCATTTAAAAAATTAAATTTTAGAAAAATTTTGCTTCTAATTAAGTGAGTGTAAAATAAAAATAAAATTTATGTGATTTTATTTGAAAATAATTAATTAACCTAAAAAAAATAATAGACGAACAGAATAATATTTGAAAGGTCCTCTGACAAGGAGAGGAAAATATTCACGAAATGGCAGAGTGCGGCTTTTTTTTTTTGGCGCTGGGTGTAGTTAGTTCCATGAATTTGTTCATCAAATTTTATTTGATATATCGAAAACAGCTTGTAAAACTTGTTTTAAATTAAGCATTCAATACATTTCTATGTATTAAAATGGTTCATCTTACAATCTTACTATCTTACTTAGTGTTATCGTTAGAATACAAATGGTCCATTTTAAAAGTCAATTTTTAAGAAAATGGGCACAAATATAGGAAAAGTGAATTTATTTCAATGTTTTTTTTCTATATGTTCATCCTATTAAATTTTTTCTAGTGTATATTGCTTAAATAAATAATTTGAATACATATTTGGAAAAAATTGGTCAAGTTGAGCGAGGTGGACAATAAATATAAAGCTTATGAAAATCATACTTTGGCATCTAACTAAAATAAGATCATAGAATTATAGAAAAAAAATTTCAATTTAATCGGAATATTGGTTTAGGAATTACAGCCCAATTCCTACCTCGGTGATCATGAACCTATTCTGTTGAACGACAGTGTATAGATAAGTGTTGCAACAGGCTGAAGGAGGTGGGGCGGGGCAGATCAGTATCAACAGCCGAGTCAATTTAGATAAAAAGTTCGGCGTTGTTTACTTTCTCGTGACTAGAATGATATAATAATAGTAAAGTAATGTAATGTAATGTAATAATAATAATGTAAGTCAAGATTCTTTTTAGATTTCAAAGCCAATTAATGTCAAAGAATAAATAGTTTTCAAATATTTTTCAATTTCGAATAAAATATTACAAACTGCGTATTTTGAAATTTACCTATGTTGCATTGCTATTTATGTTTGTACATGTACATATATTTGATCACAATGTACTCAGAAATTCGAATAACGTTACGGACGTTACTTTCTTGTCAATATGATCCAGCATCTTAAGAAAAGACTACATGAACAAAATAACGCATTACTAGATTCGCTAATTTTAACAAAAAAAAAATTAAACAATGCTACTGTCGGTTTTAAAGGAATAGTATTTCATTTGCTAGTAAGATATAGAAGATTAAATATAGTACATTTTCACAAAGATATGAGCAAAAGTCTGCGGACGAAATCAACGTTACTGACGTCGGCCGCGACCATTTGCATTCGCCACAGGTGCTACTAGTATCAGTCTAACAATTATCATCACAAAATTGATTTCTGATATTTTTGGCTATAAGATACATTAAATAACCACTAGGGCAAGAACTCAGAGTGCTTGCTAACCTTGACCCACATTTCTGTACAACTACATACTTTTGGCATGGACAACCTATTTTTTATTCTAGAGTTCTTAGCAGAGCATTGCTAGGTTTGTATGAATTTACTTACATATGTATGCATCCACGTACATACATATGTATATGGGTACATACGGATAGAAGTTTATGCATAAAAACATACATGTTTAAAAATTTATATTTCAGATGTCTGTCCTACAAGTTGAATTTATTCTACAAAGTCTAAAATGCCTCACTTTATGCAATATTTACCAATTCTCAAAAAATAAACAAATAGTTAAGTAGAATAATGCGCCTAAACTTAACAGCTCACAGTTTCTTTCTATCAAAAATTTTGTGAAATGGCAGTGATACATATAAGCGCTCCTGTGTACATATTTACATACGCGTGTATGTATGTATGTATGTACATATGTATATACATACATACGTGCAAGCTTGCTTATATATATGTACATACATGTATATTTGTACATAAGAATGTATGTGTACACTTACGTATGTATTCAACTGTACACATAAGGGAATAAATATTTAGTATAGCTTACTATGGATACTCAATTTACAATATATTTTGAAATACATGAAGTAAATAGTGTTCTATTTTATTACATCTGCCATAAACGAATTTTTGACAAAAATATGCATATAAATTTCATAAACGTATTTAATATCCCTTAAGGTAGATACGGATTTATGTATATCTCTAAACATATACATACATACATAAAAGTAAATATGTATGAAACGTCAGAAATACATGCGTATGGAATATCAGCGAGACGTTTAAAAAACATTGTATTTTATTAAAACGTTAAAATAGTAACACCAGACTGTTTAACTCTAATCAAAGAAGTTTTACTTACGCGTTTTTCTATATAAGAATTTTTTGCAGCCACAACTGGAATTAATGCCGCCCACAACATATTGTTATCTTACAAAGGTACAAAATAAACACTTTTCACAGAGCGATTTAATCACTTGCGACAAGACCACACCAGCATTTAAAAAAAAATAAAACAGGATTTTAAAATGCCTTCGCTTGTGTGTCAGTCTACACCACTCAGTTGTTTATTTAATATGTATTTTCATATTTATAAATTACGGTGGAATTTTCACCAATTTGGGGTGCAGACTAGAGCTGGGGAAGACATCGATGTTAACATCGGAGTATCGATTTTTACACAACATCGTCAACAACTTTGTTCGTATTAGTAGAGCTGGGTCGACCTCTCACGATAGTATCGATATATCGAAAAACTTTATCAATATATCAAACTTTACACAATCGATGTTTCATCTTCGATAGTAAATGATAGCCAACGTTTTTGCATCTCTGTTTTTGGCGCAAGTGCAAATTTAATTTGGTGTTGGCAGCTGGAAATTGTGGACAATCATTAACAAGTTTTTGAAAAACACAAGCGTCAAGGGTTAGTACTATGAGTTATTTATCCCTTAGTGCAAATATTTGTTATACATCTATTTGTTTAAATGGCAGATTCCGACATTAACAGCGACGAGGAATCGCATCTCAGTAAAGGTGGGTTCTCACTGCGTCACAAACGCTTCACAAACGCTGCACAATGCTGTTCACAACGTCACAATGCAATGTGAACACTAAATGCATTGTCACAAAATTGTGAAGTCACAAAAATGTGACACTTCAATGTAAACACCACTTTCACATTCTGTTAAAAATTTTTTGCGAAGGAGGCTGACACAATTTTGATAAAAACTATGTTAACTCCTGTTAAAGTTGAAGCAGCTCAATTGAGCCCAATCCCATTGTGAAAGCACATCGAGCAAGTTGGTTTTCTTTCACATTTGTGAAAACATAAACGTCAAAGCTAATATTTTATTTGTTGTTTTTTCGGGCCTTTAGCATTGATTTTGATTTTTAAAAAAGAAATGGATTCACAAGATGAAACTGAGCTTGCTGCTTTGGCGGTCATTGTGCTGTGGCTTTTAGAGGACGTATGCAAAGCTAACGGGAGCGCTGCAAAGTCTTTCGTTCAAATTCAAAGCAATTGAGCTACAACTTGCTTCCTTGGCCTCCCTTCTCTTGTAGTTTTCACTACATACATTCCAGAGGCATTCTGACTCCTCCACAGCTTCAATTAGCTTGTGGATTGAATCAGAATGCCACTGGATTGTTACCCGACGTCCACGGCTGATTATCTGCTCCAAATTAATTATTTTTAAAAAATGCAACCTTTTTAATTAAAGGACATGTGCAAAGTGACATTTCTTTGTTTTTATTCTTTTTGTGGAACTTGTTATTGTTCAATTGCGAGCATTTTGTGAACATTTTGATTCCTTTTGATTTTTTGCGATGCTCTTTACATTGACTGGCAGTGTTTACATTCAAGTCTTTCACAATTCTTTTCACAAGGCTTTCCACAATTTTGTGAAGTACAAATTTTGTGTTGCCAATGTAAACACTTTGACGTATTCTGCAAATCATCACAAAGCATGACAAAATGTGATTTCACATTGTGCAGCAGTGAGAACCCACCTTAAAAGGCGTCGAATTGGAAAATCTAAAATTTGGGGACACTTTGAGCGCCCGCAAGATGGCAAGACGGCGAAGTGTGAATTATGGATTTATTTTTTGTGATATATTGTCTTGAAAGCCTGAAATATTTGAAATATTAATGCTTCTATTATTTGAATACATATACATATGTTAATATTTAAACGATACTATCGATACTATCGAAATTTTGTTTAGAAAACCTCGAAAATATCGAATATCTCCACTATCGATGTTTTCGCAGCTCTACGTATTAGGACTGTTGAAAATAAATCGTGGTATATCGATACATTGATCGCTTCTTTTGAAAATTATAATATATTGACAATAGGGGTATTCCTGAAACAGATTTTGATTTAGCTTGGTACGGATGAAAGGCCTAGCGTAAGCCCAAACTCCATATAAAAACGCTCCTGACCACGGTTGCCACTTAAAAATATCTGATTGAGCCAAAAACAGACAAAGAATGAGCCAAATTGACTAAAAAAGGGCCAAAACTTTTTTTTTGCAGCTCATTTTATTTTTGCATTTAATTAAATAAAAAATATTTCGTTCACAAACACTTAAAGCAATATAACATATTCACATTTTCATCTTAATTTAGTGATAATGTTATTAAATAAAAATAAATATTTACTTCAACCTAAACTATACAAAATAACTGATTCTGAACTGATGAAAAAAAAGAGCCAAATCGAAAAATAAAGTGCCATTGCGCCAACAGGAAAAAAAAGAGCCAGTTTTGGCGCAAAAACGCCAATTGTGGCAACCGTGCTGCTGACGTAAAGTGAAAAGAAGAAGACGACATTTATCTTTGCTTGTCCAAGATG
This sequence comes from Drosophila subquinaria, assembly GCA_037043405.1. Lineage (NCBI taxonomy): Eukaryota > Metazoa > Arthropoda > Insecta > Diptera > Drosophilidae > Drosophila > Drosophila subquinaria. Next base: position 139,233 of record JBAMBL010002950.1, read on the forward strand.
TATTTATAAAGGTGGTGTATTCGCTCTCTCTCGGGGCGACGCTTTTGTTGTCAACTACCAGAGAGAGACGACAGAGATAGATATATAGAAAAATTGTTTTGTTTGGTTTTCTATACTCTTCGCTCATTTTCGTTTTGTATGCTGTGCAATATATAAAATGAAAATAAAATGCAACGACATGCTTGTCTTGTTGTTCCTGTAATGGATCGTAGGTAACCAATTAATTAATTGTGATTATGGAGATCTGCTAAGCTCCTGTTAGCCGTCAGCATCGACGCTGTTATCCCTGTTGCTCTCTTTGTGGAAGCTGCTCACCGGTGCATGCTCCCACAGTTCCTGTTGCATTTATTTGTCTCCTTTTCATATCTCTGGACACACAAACCAAACGACTTGCGTTCGAGCGGCATATTTATTTTTCACACAAGGGGCATTTTTTAGAGAATTTAATACAACCCCTTACTACGATGTTTGCTTTCGTAATGACATTTGCGCCCCGAAAAAGAGAGCACGTCAAACGAATACACCACCTTAATAAATACATCTTGTGCTTGTCAGTCCGGAAGAAAATTAAAAACGGAGTTGCCAGGTAAGGAACGGGCTCTATCTGGCACTGTGTGCATTTAGCTGAGAGGCCTCGCGGAGCATCAAACTGCATAGAATTTCGCCAGGTATAAAGGAGATAAATGTCTGGCACATAAGTAAAAAAGATGAAGACTATTTGCAAGAACGAAAACCAAAATGGTTTTTATACAGGGTTGCCCATATTCGACGGACGGACGAACAATAAAAATTTGGCGGTTGGCAATCTTAATCATTTAATTTCTTCCAAGTAGATTTGTTTACATCAATTTTTGAATATGATATCTCTCAAATGGCCGCCTCTGGCGTTGATGGCGTATTGTGCCCTTTTTCAGCATTTTCCATCGTTTTCGCCAACATTTCGGCCGGAATAGCGGCTATTTCTTCACGAATGTTGTCCTTGAGCTCTTCTACGGTCCTTGGCAAATCAACGCGAATAATCCTTTGTAAAGTGGACCGAGCCATGACCAACTGCTGAGAACGGCGTTTTTGGGATGTTCTTGGGGACCTCTCAACACTGGCTCGTACGGCAGCGATATTCTCGGCCGATCGCCTTGGTCGACTTTTATTTGGCCTCTTCGGATTAGAAAGAGCCTCACCAGTCGAAAATCTTTCGTATAAACGCTTAATGGTGTTCTTAGAAGGCGCACTTTTCACATTTTTTAATTTTTTAAAAGCACGTTGAGTTTTCACAATTGACTGGTTCTGTTGAATGTAAATTTCAACTATTTCAGAGCGCTCGCGTGGCGTGTATTGTTCCATGGTAAAAATCTGCTTGGACTGACGCTTCAAACGCGGTATGTCATTAAGCGATCTGACATCTCTGTCAAAAGTTATGGAGTTGCCAGATGGGTCCGTCGAATATGGGCAACCCTGTAGACATAAACTAGATAATTTTGCATTTTTCTTATTAATATACGGAGTGGACCCTCATAAGTGTCGCACCTAACTTATTTAATAAAACAAAATCTAGTGGGAAATTTATATTCAAACCTGTTTATTTATATTTGATGAAGTATTTTCTTATGTTTTTACATATCTAGATTGTATTTTTTCTCCTTAGCTTTCATTACCAGCTTTAAACGCTTTTGAAGTCCTTTGCAAGTGGCAAAGACGATGTCTTTGGCTATTTCTTCCTAAAATTTTTGTAATAGACTCTTGAACTACTCCAACTCATGTTTTTTTAAGTCTTTAATTTTTCCATCATGTAATCTCATATGCAGAAGTACAATGGATGCAGATCCGAAGACGATGGAGGCCATCGAAATTAAGCATGTTACGTTGTTTTTGCATCACCCCTCAAAAATCGCCAAAATCGCTGAAATCGTTGAACACAAAACAAAACGGTTATCGAATTTTTATATCCTTTCAAATTAGTCGGATCGTCTGCCAACCTTTTCGCATAAACACTATTATTCTGTTGGTCGTGGTTTTTGTGTAGCATCCATGAAAAAAACAATATTTTCAGCTGAAGGATCAAATTGCTTCCGCATTTTTTTTCGTGAGTAAAATTTTTTTTGGAAGCTTTCATCTTAACATTGTTTTTAATAATTTTTCTAATGGTCTTACGGCTCAGATTTAGCTCCTTGGCCATTTATTGTCCTGAAATTGCTTCATTTCTTCTTTGTTCACGTTCAGTCTTAACCAGGAGCATTTACGGTACTTTTTCGACCTTCGGTTTTTGCTATATTATACTTCTAAGTTGCCTTGAAGCGAGCAAAAGTGAATTGCCTAAGTCTGCGATTCACTTCTATATTTTATAACAAGGCACAGTATCGCATCGAAAAAGTTCGACACTTATAAGGGTCCAACCTGTAAATGGAGAATCCACGTAAAAAGTTCTAAAGCGATGGGTTCACTCATACGCGCTGCCGTCGCATATTTCTCCCATATTAACTTAAATTTACATTTCCATTGCCTATTATCCCCTCTTTTTATCAAAATCATTTCTGTATGCTCATATTTAAAATAAATCGCTGTTGACGCATAGAGTTACCACTAAACGTTTTGGTATTTTTCCGTCTTGCATTGGCAACTCTGTCTTTCCGCTCGTCGACAGCGATATATTGAGAACCTTACGCCGCTTAAGATTTATTTCAAATCCGTACCAAGCTTTAGATTTTAATTAAGCGAATCTTAACCAGTTTCACAAGCGACTCATTTTGCACACCTGATTAGACGTTGTTTTCGAGAGTTAAAAAAGGCACAAAAACACAAACTAAAAAGAGAAAGGATGAAAATCTGATTTTACTTGAACAGAACAAAAGATGTAGAATTTTAGTATTTATTTATCATTATTATCAGCTCCTTTTCATCTTTGTCTTCTTTCACTATGGACGGCAGTCCACGCTCGTGGCGAAATCAGACCAAAAAAAAAAAAACAATTGCAGCATATATACTGGTAGTTTTGGATATAGAGATCGGGTAATAGTCGGGTCAATAGTAATATATGATAAAGCGTTTGAACTATAAATTGTATATGTACTTTTAATATGGCATATCGAATTATCCGATCGATCCAATATTTTTTGCAATATAGACATTTGCATATCTCTGTCAAACTTTGCATGCTTAAATGTAGAGCTTCGGTTGTCGCATAAAGCCCTTATCCTTGGGTAAAGAAAACTTATTCTATTGAATACGCACCGGTACTTCATTATTGCTAGTTTGTTACCCATTTTCAAGAAATCGGTTTTCCGATATTGGATATTGTTAAGATACTATTCCAGTAGCAGAAAATATGTTGGGCGCTCAAAATGTTAAATTTTTTATGTCTGGCTTGCAAACTTCAGTCTGACAGCAATGGAATGAAATGGAGAAAATGAACTAAGTGTACATGATGGGAGAATGATTAGCGAAACACTGAACCAACCGATGTTTTAAAGGTCAAAATAAAACTACCAGCTGTTTACCAAACAGTACTGTGAAACGCCAGTAAGTTTTCTGAGCACCCCAAATTTAGGTACTGGATACAAGGGTTTAGAAATAGCCTCAGAAAGTAATTTCGAGCCAGTTTGCAACCCTTTTTTTTATATGAATTTTATTTGAAATTTTTAGCTGGATTATCAGCTACTGGAAACTATGCTTTATAAAAAAAAACCTCTACGAGGCAAAAGCCTAGTGACGAAAACATTTTCATTCCCCCAAAATTTCTGATATAAAAGTCAATGGTATGCACATTTGATAGTTGACCTAATACCTTTCGGTCGATATATATGGTCGGGCAGTCATAGCAAATTTTCCATTCTTCCTTTATATATTCCTTTATATATGGCTAGTCGCCTTTTGCGCCCTTCGTGCTGCTTTCGTCACAAGAGCGGACTGCCGTCTGCAGCGATAAATAAACATTTGAAGAAGTGTAATTAAAGTCTGGAAAGATTTAAGGGAAAGCACTCCAAATGGCTTGCCAAAATCATATTCATAGAAATCGAAGAGTATAAATAACAGGATGGACTTGACAGGATTATTATTATTTTTTTTTTTCATTAAATATAATAGAAAGCTAAAATAAAAATATTTTCAATGGATTCGTCAAACACTTAGTTGCATGTCGGCCAGATCGGTTATATGGCAGCTATATGAATTAGTGCACCAAATCATATGAAACTTGGTAGGTCACCTGTGAAGCATAAAAATGTATACAAGCCAAATTTCAATTCAATAGCTTTAACATTAGAGTTTATGCTAAAATGAACGGAAAAAAACCACTGTGCAGTGGTTTTCTTAAATTTTCGACATACAAGCTGATTTGGGGGAAAAGTGCAATGGGGAATGTCGTAAATGAATGTCTTTTTATATGAAGTTGAGGCCCAGAAGAAGGAATTTTTTTACAGCATACCTAGCCTTACATTTTATTTTCTTTTTAACATAGTATGAACATGCAAAACTGATTTGGATAAAAAGAGGAGATAAAAGACAATGGAAAATGTAAATTAAAGTTAATTAAGGAGAAATATGCTATGACACGCAAGCACAGCGTATTGGCTGCACCCTTCGCTTTTAAGCTTCTTACGTGGATTCTCAATTTTTATTAATGAAAACAATACAAAATTGTCTTATAATATACCAATATTTTCGTCTTTATTGACCAATTTCAAACACTCTTCATTGTTCCCACTTGTGTGCCAGACATTTCTCTCCTTATACCTGGCGAAACTCTAAATAGTTCGATGTTCTTCAAGGCCTCTCAGCTGTTTGCAAACAGTGCTCGATAACGCCCGTTCCTTATCTGGCAGCTCCGTTTTTATTTTTCCTCCGGATCGACAAGCGGAGAGTTCTTTTTCGGGCTTCGTGTTCCGCGGGTCTCTTCAAAAAACCCACGGGCTTCGTGCATGAAAATCGGAAACGGGCTTTTTTCGTGCGGGCCCGGGCCTAAGTAAAAAGCCCGAAGCCCGTTAGGCCCGAAAAGTCACGATTTAACATACTTTTTAAATCGCTTAAAAACAAAACAAAATTTCACTTATGGTACGAAGAAAAATGAGAAGAGAAAAAGTTTAAGGTGTAGCTTTCAGAAAAGGCTCAAAAATACAATTTTTGTATGAAGAAAAATAATTAAATAATAATTAAAAAATAAATATTTTTTATATAGTTATATCGGGCCGGGCCGGTCTTTTTGGAAATTGGACCAGGCCGGACCTGGACCGGGCCTCAAAGATTTATTTCGGGCCCGGGCCGGGCCTTAAAAAAGAGGCCCGTGCCCATCTCTAGTCCGTTCCGAACTTAAATATTTGCGCCGCTAAAAATTTTTATACTTTCCGTACTAGTCTTTAAATAAAAACCCAATGATTTTATGTTGTGTTGCGTTTGGATATACATACATAGATTGTTTTTTCAGCATACTATTTTTATTTTTAGCTTGCGTTAGCTTATTTTTACGCATAATCTAGCTTATGTGGGCGCCCAACACCTGACAACATTGCCAGCCACCTATGTATGTACATTCTCTGGCGAACATATTTATTGACACAGCAAGCATCTTAAGATTTGAGGACTTATACATATGCACCGTTGTCGTAAACATATTGGTATCAATGGAAGGGTCATTTAAATTCCCATAACCCATTAAATACCCATTGAAAAATTAGAATTTTTATAAGTCTACTTTTAAAATTTTTTTCCTCGATTTTTAAAAAAAATATTTATTGATGTAAAAAAATAGTCAATCAATTCTAGGAGTGACTGCAAGAAAAAATTTTCAAAAATATTTTAGCTGGTATTTTTTATGATTTTTTGAAAATTGCTAAAAAGTCACATTTTTTGTGAAAAGTAGGAAGGGTTAAAATAGTAATTTTTAGGATTTTCAAAAAATAATAAAAAACACTAGCAAAAATATTTTTGAAAATTTTTTCTTGCGGTTACTCATAAAATTGTTTGAAGAATTTTTGCGCATCAAAAAATTTTTTGTAAAAAATCGAGGGAAAATTTTTAAAAGTAGACTTACAAAAATTGGAATTTTTCAATGGGTACTTATTGGGTTAAGGACATTTTTGAATCATTCGAACGGGATTTAACTCAATAAAAGATTAACATATGAAACCCGCATCAAAACATATTTATTATACGCGAATTTGACAAATTTATGCTGTATGAAGACATTTGTGGTTCACTGTACATATCTAGGCAGTCATTGGCCGAAGACGGCATAGCATCGTAAAGAGAAAATTTGTCCAGATTAAACCCAATTTATCAACATGTTTTGGTAATTTTCTTATCTATGCGGCAACTCTTGAATAAAAAAAAAATTGTATTGAATAGAGGGTATTTTATAATGAATTTAGGTGAAAGAATTTTTTGTGGGTCTCTTCTATTTTTTTTTAATGGAATTTTTAAAATGAGCTTTTGCATGGTTGCTTTGTGCATTTTGCATTGAAAATATCAAAATTCAATTAAAAAAAAACTAGCAGAGACCCGGTAAAAATTGTTTCCCCAAAATTCATTATAAATCGCCCTCTATTTAAACAACTTTTTTTTTTTATTCAAGAGTTGCCGCATAGATAAGAAAATTACCCATGTTTTTATTTAGAAAACATTTCTTTTTTCTTAAAAAATTTTAATATTTTGTTTAAAAAAATTTTCTGTTACCTTTAACTTATTCTAGTTATACATAAAGGAAACATATCAAAGCATGCAGCGTACAAATTTATACACACATATAAAAACACATGTACATATGTATGTATGCTAACGATATAATCATCTAGATCATAAACATAAATATTTACATATGATCATGCGCAACCAGCCAGGTTGTCTATATTTTAGACGCCTGCATATTAGTTCTACTGCTCGTGCTTAGTTTCTGTACTAGCCTCTGTCAAAACACGCTTATTATGTTCCTTGTTTACCAAAACATTTTCCGTATCCGTGAAGCGTGTATGCATTCCAGAAGCGATAAAACGTTTACTTGCAGCGATGTCCAAACGTGGTGCTGCTAGTGAGTCATTTATTTCCTTTTCGCGAGCTAGCATGTCCTTTGCTCGACGTAAATCGTGTAATATGTAGTGCTACAATACAATATAACTAATTTTAGTTGACATATGTACAAATATACATAAATTAATTTGTTACCTTGGACAAATCGGATCCACTCAGTTTCAAATACATCCAATAGAGCGTGCTATTTGCATAAGCCAAATAAGTGTCTAGTTTAATCTGCTCATCTGTACTTAAAGTTGGAAATTCGCTCGCTAATATTGCACAGTTCAGGTCTTTTTCCAAAACATCTAGATTAGCCGAAAAATTGTTCAAAACACCAAATATTTGATCATTCTGCATTTGTTTATCACAGGAAATGGAGCTCTGTAATTTATTGTTTAGTTTTTGAGCCTCAGTCATGGCTTCCTTTCTTATGTCTTCAATAGTTCAATGTGATAGAAAATAACTATTTTCTTTTGCAAATTTAGACCGCAATTAAATATGTTACGAATGGCAATGTTGATTATTTTTCGTAGAGATGGACGATATTTACTTATATGCTACAATTTCACTAAGGCACACTATTAGCGCTGGAGAAACATCAATGCAAACATCGATACATCGATGTTTTTATGTTAGCTTAAAACATCGATGTTTTTCAAGCATCAATGTTTTTCAACGTTGATTCGCGAGTTGGTAAGTTTGTAATTCCCCATTTATGTTGGAAGGTATAATTGTATTTAAATATTTACTAATAAATATAATATTTTTGGATGAAAACGAATGAAGCAATGGAGCCATTGCGGGAACTTGCTAAGAAATTCTGCAGCGTGCCAGCAACATCAACGGCTTCTAAAAGGGCGTTTGGTAAGGCCGGGCAGATTCTGTCCGATAGATGCGTCGAAGCCCCAGATATTGGAAAAATTGTTGTTTTCATACAAAAATTTAGATAGGTTTAAGTTCCTTATAATTATAAAATCCACAAAGGGAAAATTTTTCTTATGTTTTTAGTTCATTTTATCATTTTCAATTTGCACATTCATGATCAATTATTTCCACGAAGGGAATTATGTTCGTTATTTTATTTTAAAATATTAAATATAAAAATAAATAAATAAATAAAAACAATTTGTATATGCTCGATACATCGATGTTTTACTGTAAAAGCATCGGAAAGATCGATGCTTGGAAATATCGAGCGCTCAAAATATTTTGAGCTACTGGATACTATGCTTTAGAACAGTGATGGGCACAGTCTCGCACGCGTGCGAATCAGCTGTTCGATTCACCAATACACACACGAAACCCGAGCGCAGCGAACAGATTGAAGTCAGTCGCAGCTAGAACGCAACCGATAACGATCACTGTTCTAAAGCAGTGATGGGCGCGTTTATCGAATCGTTATCGGTTGCTCACACAGACACTAGCCGACGCATGCCGAATTTGAGGTTGGCAACTGCTGCGAACATGAAGCAATAAGTATGTTATTGCTTCATGGCTGCGAACACACGATTTGAATCAGTGCACAGCTTGTCTCAACAAGAGCACAGTCTGAGTAGCTTGATTTTCAAGATGTCTTTGCAGTGCACTGAGAGAAAAAGATAAATTCATGCGACAATGCATTGGCCGTGTTCACCAGAACAAATCGACAACAGAAAATCCTGATTTCAAATTTTGTGATTATGATGACAGAAAATTCATCACCAAAATAGTACGCTGAAATTTTCTGATTGTGATGCTTTGTTATCGATACAAACACAATACATGATTACTGATTGATTAGTTCTGGTGAACGCGGCCATTGTGTGAGAATGCGGTCGGTATTTTCGTACGCCAAATGACCCCCAAATTATGTCCCTTAACTTAAAATTCTATTTTGCATGCACCTACGTGGTCACTCACCAAGAATTGTGGCTTGCAATAAAAATTATATTCAAACTAATTTTTGAACATCAAATTGAGTTGCTCAGCTATTTCTTTCAGTACATAAAATGAGCCAAGCGCGCATAACCTCCCCGTTCGACGTTCTAGCTGCGACTGACTTCACTCTGTTCGCTGCGCTCGGGTTTCATGTGTATATTAGTGAATCGAACAGCTGATTCGCACGCGTGCGAGACTGTGCCCATCACTGTTCTAAAGCATAGTATCCAGTAGCTCAAAATATTTTGAGCGCTCGAAGTGCTCAATTGTTTGATGTGTGGCTTGCGAACTTCAGTGTGACAGCATAACAACAAAAATCCGTGAAAAGTTGAGTGGTCAAAATGTTGCGTCAGCTGTGCACAACATAGAAATAATAGAAAAATGGAAAATAGTTACAGTGAGAAAATGGTCCAATTGAACATGATGAGAGAAGTGTCAGTGAGTAATTTTCTAATATTGGGATAATAAAAGGCCATTTATCCCAAAATTACGGTACTGCTGTTCTTTTTATAAAAATTCCATCAAAATATCTGTTGTCGGTCAAATCCCATTATATTAGCCTGTGTTGCACCTTTTCAATTAGTCTAATTCTCTCTTTGTGTTTGAAGAGCTCAGCTACTGGATACTATGCCTAACTCTAAGTAGAAGAAAGGGAATCGAAAATAAGGAAAAATAATATATATGTATAACAAATTAAAAAAAACAGGCGAAGTTTCTAGTGAATGGGTTGGCGTTTTCCATCATTGTTAGCAAACCACATCAGTTGAGAAATGCAGGTAATTTGATTGAAATCGAAAGATATTTAGAAGTCTCAATGAGGACAAGATTGCCAAAAATTAACTATGTATATACATTAGGGCGGGTCAATTTGTTCGGGTCGAAAAAAACGTGGTAATCGTCCACCAGAATCGTAATCTACGATGAATTCTAAGATATTTTCACGAAAATAAAAAATAATAAAAATATATATATAAAATTTTATTTTTCAAATTAGGTTTTTTATTTTTTAATGTTGTAATAACCGATTTTTAGCGTTTGACCTTTATCTTACGCCCATCCGAATGCCACGCCTACTTTTATTTTGTTGTCTAAATTTGTTTTCAAATGTCAAGAATATATATTTCAAATTTTAGGCCGATATCTTACTTCGTTAGAAAGTTACAGACTTTTGCCTCTAATTTTCTTAAAAATCCATAGTTCATGGCTTCCTCGGCTAATTTCAGCGAATTAAAAAAAAATTGATTGGTTAATTAAAAAACAAAAATATTTATAAAATATGTTGCAAGAAGATGAATCAGAATAAGGCTCAACATTATTGGAAAATGTGTTAATTTTTTTGTAATGTCTTAAATACCTCTAAATACCTTAAAATACCTTTATCTGAAATCATCATGCTTCTCAGCGGAGGCTAGGAATTGATTTTAGACATATAGTTTCTTCGTGAAAATATCTTAGAATTCATCGTAGATTACGATTCTAGTGGACGATTTTTGCGAAAAAAATTGACCCGCCCTAATGTACATTCATCTATATATAATATATAAAGGTTGTTTTTTTTTAGACTTGTGGTTTTCAAGAACAAATAAAACTCATTTAATGCAATGTGATAAAGATATGGGTTGGCAATTTGGTTTTAAAATGATTTCGGGCAAATGGCCGCCTGGCTGGCTCGAATAAATTTGCCGTCGAGAGGCCCTATTTTCGCCCATTTATTTGCAGCAATTGGGGCCGTATGTCAGCAATAACGCGCCGAAAATTCTCTTCTAAGGCGTCAATCGTCTCGGGCTTACCTGCGAAGACAAACCACTTCGCATAATCCCACAAAAATTAGTCTAAAGGCATTAAATCACACGATCTAGGCGGCCAACTGACCAGACCCAAGCGAAATGTAAACTTTTCACCGAAATCGCCTCTCAATTGGGCCATTGTTTCCCGTGCTGTGTGCCATGTGGAACGGACTTGCTGAAACCACATGTACGCCAAGTCTAGCTCTTCCATTTGGGGCGAAAAAAAGTTTGTAATCATTTCGAATAACCGCCTCAGAAGGTCGACTAAACTGATCATAAAATGGAAAAAATGAAAAATTCAATTTCTTAACCGAGCATGTATTTTGATGATAAAATTCAATAACTTGCAAAAGTTGTTCAGGAGTGAGTCTTTTCATTATAAAATGACAAACCATACTGGGCGTAAATCAACTGACAGCTGTCAAAAAGACCTACTCAGAAAAAAGTGTTGCCAGTTTAAAAACCAGCCTTTATATATAACACTTTGTAATGACTGACTAACGAGTCAGCGTGTTAGCAAAACGGTTAAGCCTAAATAACTGAAATTTGTTTCACAGCATGGCTGCTTTGCAAAATTTTACCTGTACTTTATTGTATTTTGCCACCGCTATTAACAATTATGCAATGGCGCAGAGAATGTGTGTTGGCCTCATACTCAAGTGGTCGATTAAAATAAAAACTATAAGATGGCTCACAGCTTAAAGTATGCACCCTTATTTTTGCTTTAACTGCTATGTTAGTCAAGTTATCACAATAAAAAAATATATTTGGAAAGGTCGTTTAAATTCCGTTTGAATGACACAAAACCCATTGAGTACCCTTGGAAAATTTCGAATTTATGTAAAAGTCACTTTTCAAAACTTTTTTCCTCAATTTTTTACAAAAAATATTTTGATGCAAAACAATTCTTGGAACAATTCTAAGAGTAACTGCAAAAGAAAATTTTCAAAAATATTTTTGCTAGTATTTTTTTTATAATTTTTTGAAAATCCTAAAAATTACAATTTTAATCCATTTTTCCTCATTTTTATGCAAAAAGTGAATTTTTTGCAGTTTTCAAAATATTATAAAAAATACTATCAAAAATATTTTTGAAATTTTTCTTTTTACATAGTAGTTAAAGCAAAAATAAGGGTGCATACTTTAAGCTGTGAGCCACTGTATATTTAAAAAAACAAAAAAGTCTAAGTAAATCTATTTTTTGGAAGCCCTGCCAAGTCCGGTGGATTTCTCGCCAAATGTTTCACTGTTTATCTCCCGAGCCAGTTGAGTTTCCAAAGTCTAAGTATTCACTTTTGTTAGATAAAATTTATACCTTTATAATTTATAGCTCGACCTGATCAGACAGTCATAGCAAATTTTCCATTCTTTTTGTATATATTGCTAGTCGCCTTTCGCACCCTTCGTGCTGCTATCGTCACTAGCGCGGACTGTCGTCCGCAGTGATTAACTGTAACAAGGTAACGAGTACTCTGTGTTAGTCCTGTTTTTGTGTTGTCTTTTCATGTTTATGTCTGTTTTATTTATTTTAATTAATATTTACTATTTTGAAGGCACCGCTGAAAATACCCAGAGTTTCGGACACAAGGCCTTGCAAGAGCAGACTGCTGACTTCGCACATGCATAAACTCATACGAGTTGATTTTTGCCTTCAGAGTGTTTTTTCTAATCAGTGCAAGCATTTCTGAACAATCGGACGCCCGAAATGAATGGTTTGAACACCAGTTTATCATCAAAGTTTATTCACTCGGAGAGCAAAAAAAGAAATTGACACATTTAAGTGATTTCAAATCCATAGTGAAAACCTGTGCGCATGCAAGTGTGATAGGTTGAGACGAATGACTCGATTATTTGACTATTGTTCGTGTCGTAGACCGCAACTAAAGTCAATTCCTATTTCCCTGCTCCACTATTCAATCCACCGTTGCTGCGTGTGGCCTTCGGCTCAACACCTTCTTGTAACCTTCTAGGCCTTTAATAAAAATACACAATAAACATCGTGCTGGCACAGACGAAAAAAAAATAACAGGAAAAGAAACATCAATGAAAAAACACACTGGTGGTCCAACACTTCCATTTGTATAATACTCAGTTCGCCACATGCATGACGAGCGGCATTCAGGAAACGCTTCCTTGATGCACTATTCGGATATTATCGCACACCTGGGTACCATTAGAATATGTTGTGTGACATGCATCGCAGGTTCGAAATTTTTGTTTCTTTCTTTAAGCCTAGTACCGACTTGAGACAAAAGGCCTAGCGGAAGTCAAACTCCATATAAAAAAACGCTAGCGTAAAGTGAAAAAGAAGGAGACGACATTTATCTCGGCTTGTCGGTCCGGACGTAAACTAAACTGAAAACAAAAACAGAGTTGCCAGATAAGGAACGGGCGTTATCCAGCACTGTTTGAAACAGCTGACTGGCCCAGCGAAACATTGAACTGTTTAGAGTTTCGCTATCTATCTATCTCACTCTCTCACAATAACTCAAACGAAATAACCGGAAAATTATCAAAAAACCGCAGAATGACACTTTTTGAAACAGCAGACAAAATTCTGCTGATTAACGAGGTGGAAAAGAGGCCAATATTTGTATTTTTTCATATATTTAGAGGGAGAATCCACGTAAAAAGTTCTAAGGCGACGGGTTCACTCATACGCGCTGTGCCGTCGCATATTTCTCCTATATTAACTATAATTTAAATTTTCATTGCCTATTATCAAAATCAGTTCTGCATGTTCATATTTAAAATAAACCGCTGCTGACGCATAGAGTTACCATTCCATTTAATGTTATTTTTTCGTGTTGCGTTGACAACACTGTCCTTACGCTCGTCGACAGCGAAATATTGAGCATTTTCCGCCGCTAAAAATTTATCTCACGTCGGTATTAGGCTTTAAGCTAGGTATAAGGTCGGGAAAAAAGGCCTTGCAGAAGTCTCAACCCCATATAAAAAATGGTGGTGTAAAGTGAAGAACTTGACAATTCTGTCCGCTAGTCGACTTGGTTGTTACCAGACAAACAGAGTTGCCGGATAAGAAACTGGCGTTGTTGAGCATTGTTGCTTGGGCTAGAATAACATTGATCTGTTTAGAGTTTTTCTAGGCATTAGAGCAGCGGTGGGCACAAAATCTGAACTCGGGAGCTCTACAACAACAACATCAACAACAACAACATCTATTAGGTCTACCTACTTTGTCGATCACCCAAATGTGCGAGCAAATAGAAGGTCTACGGCGCGCCGTCAGCGCGCACACACTGCACCTTTGCTATAAGGTTGTTGTTAATTTTTATGACGGCCATAAATTATAAGTGTCAAAAATGCCCCGACTCAAGCTTCTCCTACGTTGTTGTTGTTAGCTTGCTCGCGAGTCGTGCGTGCATTGTTGTCGTTGTTGTCTTTTATGACGGTCATAAAATGAACTGAGCTATGTTGATGTTGCTATTTTGCTCTCGAGTGTTTTGTGCGACTTCACGGCGCCGAATAGGCACAAATAATGTTAGCAGCTGCCGCATAGCTCCCGGAGCCCATGCGTGCACGCCCCTGCATTTCAGCATAGAAATGGGTGGCAGAAAAGTGGGAACAAAGATCAATATTGCTCGAATACAAGCAAGAAAAATCCTGAAATAGCTTGTGCACATTGATGAAATGATTTTTGTTATTTTGTTATTAAGAACAACAGAGAATCCACATAAAACGATCACACTAGCATGGGTTCCCCCAATACGCGCAGTGCTAAATTTACATTTCCCATTGCCTATTCTCTCCAAATCAGTTCTGCATGGTCAAAATATTAGTCACTCAACTGCTTTTTTTATATGTTGCATAGACAATACTGTACCTCTGTCTGCCGTCAGCCAATTATTGTGCACCGGCGTTAAGCTCTTTTTAAGTGCATACTACGCATTTGTAGGGCTGTCATACAAAAATACTCGATCCGTTATAGGTTGCAAATATTTTAGGTGAATTTCTTGAAGCGTATCTTTTGCGCTTTTGTGCTGTGTCAACACTGGTTGCGTAAACAACATACACTAGCCAGAAAAACTATGCGTGCAACCTTTTTTTTTACCTTAACAGTTGTAAATACTAAAAAAAAATAAATTTGGAAGGGTCGTTTTATTTCCGTTTGAATGATGAACAAATTTCCTTACCCCATTAAGTACCTATTCCAAAAAATCATAAAAAATGCTAGCGAAGAGATTTTTGAAAACTTTTTTTTTGCAGTCACTTTTAGAGTATTTTTAAGAATTTTACACAAAATATTTTTATTAAAAAATGTCTTCAAACAATTCTAAAAGGCTTAAAAGGCACTTATTGTGTGAAAAGTAGGAAAAAGGGGTTAAAATAGTCATTATTAGGATTTTTAAAAAATTATTAAAAAAAAAACTATCAAAAATATTTTTGTACATTTTTTTTTACAGTCACTCTTAGAATTGTTTGAAGAATTTTTTTGCATTCAAATATTTTTTGTAAAAAATCGAGAAAAAAAGTTGCAAAATAGACTTTAAATTTAAAATGTTCAATGGGTACTTAATGGGTTAAGGAAAGTTTTGCATCATTCAAACGAAATTTAAACGACCTTTCAAATATATTTTTTTTAATGTGAAGACTTGAATTACATAGCTGTTAAAGTACAAAAAAGTATGTACGAATAAATGTTGGTCTGAGTGTATGTATGTATATCAGTGGTCGGCACCTGCACATTCATATGTTTGCATTGCTTTAGTGTGCATTTTTGTTTGTCTAACAGCGGAATAGCAGCGACGCAACAGAAACAAATCGTAGCAGCGACGCGTCGCGACGTGTACACGTACACTCACGTGAGCGGCAGCGCAGTCGCCACGAAAATTTCCTATGAGATCGAGATAGGGCCGTGCCGATAGCTGATGTATATGTATGTATGCCAGGTAAGTAAAATACAAAAACACATAAAATACCACATTTGCATTTACTGTTTGTTTTTTCTTTCTTTCCAGTATGAAAATATATGTATAATAGCTTAGGTAATTGTAAGAAAATTACATTTGAATAAAATTTATATATTAAAATATGTGTAAACTTTTTATCTCTAGTGGCGTGCAGATTACTCGGTTCCGGGTTGGTATATTTCAAAAGGAATACATATCTGAATTGTATGCAGAAGAGCGGAGTCTACCGTGGGGATTTAGAAGTTTCCTATTTTTGCAGCCACGCATGTGTTTAAGCAAGCTTGGATTGCAGATATGTGAGCCCATAAGAAATCTACATACTTTTCTGTACTAAATTGACGGTTGGGACGCATAGCAAATATTTAAATACATTTACCACATATTCAGTGTGCATTAAATAATAAATTGTATAAAAATAGAAACAAAAGTATATTATAACTGCTTATCCGATATTTGTGTACTAATAATAAAAACCAGAATTGAGTTCAATCTTCAAAACTGTTGGGTATGATATATTTTTTGCAATTTTCGAGAGCCGAAAGGGGTGGACAAAAATTTTGAACTAATTTATTCTGCGTGGGGTTTATAAAAGTCTGTGCTCCAAGTTAAGTTGCTCTAGCTATTATACTATATACATACATAGGTAATTTATAAAGCAGATAATCAAGATTTCACCAAATTTGTTTTGTCATACTACAGTTTGCTTTTACATAAGTGTTTTCAATGCGATAGGTTTTTAGAATACAATTAAAAGCGGCTTGAAAAATTATACCTTTTTGCGACCAAGCGCAGTGTTTATAGACAGACAGACGAGCGGACATAGCTGTATCGGCTCAATTGATGTTGTTAATCAAAAATATAATGTATAATCAAAGGATCGGAGATGATTTCTTCTCCATTTCTTCTTCTTTTCAAAAAATTAAAAAAAATACTAGCAAAGAGATTTTTGAAAAATTGTTTTTGCAGTCACTATTTGAAATGTTTGAAGAATTTTTTTGCATCAAAAAATTTTTTGAAAAAAATCGAGGAAAAAAGTTTTAAAATTGACGTTTTTTAAAATTCAAATTTTTCAATGGGCACTTAATGGGTTAAGGAAAGTTTTGTACCATTCAAACGGAATTGAATTGACCTTTCCATTGATACCAAAATGTACATGAAGTAGGTTCAAATGATGAGTAGAATTAATTTTAAATGTTGTCAAAATAAATATGCCGACTAGTGTACATCAGTTTAAGCAAGAAAAGTATAAAATTTCACATTTTGATTTGTACATCTTTTGTTCAAGTGTGCGATTTGTTAGTTTCGTTTAGTTGCAATAATTACTTTGCAGAAAGGGATACAATTTTTCGGAATATTTCCACATTTATTTTGAATTCATTTGTGCTTCTCAAAATTTAAAGATCGTGGCATTAAAGCGAGATTCTGAAGACATGCATATGCTTGCTCCTCCATAAAAATTTGATCTTTGGTTTTTCCACAAGCAACACGGGCCCATTTTGGATCTAGTAGATTGTCACTGAGGGATCCAATAATCCTATGACAGTACGGCCTATTTTCCTTTTTGCCCTCATCGAAAAGCAGATCATGTCCACTGCATAATGTATCCTTCATAACGTTGCTTGGGGAAAAATGTACAGCCGATTGCCCTGAAGATAGAAATTTGCTTGGTGTCTCTGTTTCGAACGGTTGTGCTTTCTTTCCATATTGTACGTTCGCGCTCCAACTGGGAAGCAATGATTTCCTAGCACGTTTTGATGCCGGCGAATTCACACTTATATGCGAAAGAGTATTTGAATACTCAAGGTCAGACAGGTCTACACGTTCAACATTTTCATCGCCACCTTTGCTGGAGTTGATCTGGGAATCAGTCATCTGCTCTTCGTTAATTATTTCAGCAAGATCCTCAACCAAGCTCGACGGGCTAGATGGAACATAGGAGCGACCATCACGCTTCTTTCCAATGGCAGCAAGAGCATTTTTAAATGGGGTTGGAGTCCGCAGACCAACTATACCTACAAAGTGGAATTGTACAAAATGTGAGCAGGTGTTCAACAGTGTAATTAATGTACTTACTTTTATGTGGTGTTTCTATTGATGATGATTCCAACTCTTTTTTGATTTCCATTCCTACGCGATTGTAGATTTTAGTGACTGGCGTACTTGCTCGCAAGTTCATATCTTCAAATGTTGTAAGACAAGGCGACTTCAAAAATTGACTCGGCGAAAAGGGTAGGGATTTAATAGGAGTTATAATTGGTGATTCTGGCAGCTTGGCTTTTAAGTCGCCCTTTAGTGCATCCGAACTGCTATGAAGACTTATCGGAAAATCAGTATTGTGTTTTCGTGAACGTTTTAGTATGTTAGGTGTGGGCCTGCTAAGCTTCCGATCAACGCACTGTAGAAGAGTTTGCGCTGCCATAGACATGCCCTTTCCATGTTCATTCTGTGTATCGTAGCTTACAGAGGACTGAGCAGCGTTCGAATTGTGGCCAGTAACATCTTTAGCCTCTACCTCCTTTGCAGAATCTTCTTCTTTGCTACATGAGTCTATTTTAGTTGTAGTTGTTGCATTTGATTTAGAAATATCATTTAACTGGGCTAATTTGCAGTATAAAGCTTGTGGGCACTTACCAATGCCACCAGCTTTAATTAACGTAATAAGATGAGTGCGCGAGCTTTTTAAATCACCGCCAGAGGCCGGATTAACAGTTCTCCGTTCAGCATCATATTTACGACGCATGGTTGAATTCCAGTGGTTCTTAATTGCGTTATCTGTACGTCCTGGTAGAAGCTTTGCAATTTTGGCCCATTGATTTCCTAACTTAATGTGGGCATTGTAAATGATTTTGTCCTCTTCTTCAGTCCAAGCTGTTTTCTTGATATTTGGATTAAGATGATTATGCCAACGCTCTCGACATTGCTTACCAATTCGACCATTCAGATATCTAGCAATAAGTGTCCACTTCTTGGGGCCAAAACGTCGCACTAGCTCCATAACTTTTTCATCTTCATCCCGTGTCCAAGGACCTTTGATGAGCTCGGGATTTAGCACTTTCGCCCATCGTTGTTGCACTTGTTGTTCGAGCCTATCTTTAAAGTGTATCCCAATTAAATTCCAGCATTCGCCATGCTTTTCAACCAATGATTTTAGCAAAACGTCTTCTGACTTCGACCAGCGCTTCCCAAATCCATAGTTGGGATGCCCTGTTGTTTTTGGTTGCGTTTGTTGTTGCAGTTGGACTCCTGTACCGTTATCCGCGTGTTCAACCAAGCCCGTCTTCATTTTGGCCATTGACATTCCTTGTGATTCAAATTTAGCTTCGGTTGGTGCCTGTGTGTCATCCTCCTCGAGGGTTTCACATTCTTCATTATCATTATCATGATCGGAATATTCAGATGTATCTGAATCTTCATATATTTTATCAAATTGCAAGTTCTCTTGATCGGAAAGATCGGCACTCACATCTGCCATATTGCTACTGATGTTTTCGCGATGAGCAGTAGTGAAAGACTTCAGGGCGCAATGCTTTAGAATTGATGTAGTAATGAACTTGTCCGCTGCAGTATAAGCACTTGACAATACTTGATGTGTGCAAATGAACCAAATAGTGTTCGCAGATGTCACTAAATGAATTGCTTTGAATTGGCCGTTTGCAGCTTAGGCAATGCACATAGTCCACCGGATGCCGATCACTGCGCAACAATGGATGCGTTGCATCACTTTCCGAGCGGTCGAGGTCAGTAGTACTTCCAATTGAAGATAACATGAAGTATTTTAATAAGATTGGTTACGAAGCTGGTGATTTATGTATGAGCGCTGATTCACATACGAATGTAATAATCAATAAATATTACAATATGACAATATATATTAACACTGCGGCTTTAAACGAACCGAATTCTATGCAAACATACATAGAAGATCTATGTTAATGTGCACCCGTGCTTTAGGTCAACAAGGCTTCGACGTAATAATAGTCTCTTCAATTGCAAGACCGAGCTTTCTGCTTTTTCTGCATTTAATGGAATAAGTAAAGCGATTCGGGCGTTTGTTTGATAAATCCATAAGCAGGAAGAAGTTTGAGTAATTTGTCACAAAAGCAGTGCCATTTACAAGACGGCGTCGATTATAATGTAATCGAACCAGCTGCTGCATGAGTTAAAATACAGCCAACTTGCCTGAGCCAACTAGGGTAAAGTAAGAACCATTGAGGAACATGGAATCGGAACAAGAAAGTCATTCATGATTCCCATGAATGGGATAAATAACATTACTGATCATCTATGAATCGAACAATAAATTAGTTGTTGTTCAGTCAAAACAAAAGAAAAGGAACGTTTTATTATTTTTATATATTTTTAAGGACTACCCTTAATTATTGAAGCATGAACATAGTCAGCTGATATATGGATATTTTGTAACGGTTGTCACGACACTCATAAAATTTTGATGTGCAAGCACTGAACCGGCTTCAGTCACGCATTTTTGTAAATTTGTAATTTGTAAAATAAAATAATGAGCTACGTTTGTCTTCAGCAGGAAGGCATTTGCGACATAGCTCAGTTTATGCAAAAGGCTAAATCGAACAACTATGATTGTATTGCTACATCAATCAATGCAAATATGCTGCCCATGGATCCAAGTGAATCGGATCCCACTTATCCGGCCACCGTGCTAAAAGCCGTCGAATGGAACAAGGTTATATTAAAGCTATCCGACGTTGATGTCGATTCGCCAAATACCAAGCTACGTGAATATTCGAAAGCCATGATACTGCGCGATATTACATGGGCGGAACACTTGCAGATTAATGGCTGCGTTATGGTTCGCCTGCGAGGCCCAAAAAATGACAATCTGGCCGAAATTATACAACAAAGAACGAAAGGTCACTGGTTTATTCAGGTTCCTATTACCAATCCTGAGATAGCCACTTTCGAGCATCGCAAAGACGCAACGGAAACTGAAATTAATGAGGCACATAAAGTGGATCCTTGGAGCTGGTGGAACAATTTACGCTTTGCCACCAATCACGATGGAAAAATGAAAGTTGTACTGGAGTTGAGCGATTTTGATCGTCCTAGTCTTGAGACAGTTCGCCGTTGGCTTGGCGAGCCAATTGAGGCTATTATAATTCCATCAAGTCTCTTTGAATTAAATTATTCCAAATACCACCATCTGCTACAGAAGGAGTGGAAGACTATAGTTGGTCACTTTATCTCGATGCGTGTCAAAATTATAATCTCGACAAATCCCACGGACAAAGCAATTTCCGAGTATGCGAACTACGTGAAGAAACTGGTTAAGGACAATAGCGATAGCCACAGCTTATACAGATACGAAAATTTGCTGGAGATTCCGCTACAACCGCTTTTTCATAATTTGGACACTTACACTTATGAAATCTTTGAAAAAGATCCAGTAAAATACAAGCTATACCAGAGTGCTATACAGCAGGCTCTCCTTGATCGCGTGAGCGACGAGGAAGCCACGACTAAGCTGACTGTAATTATGGTGCTAGGCGGTGGACGTGGTCCTTTGGCACGTGCTGCTTTTAATGCAGCGGAGATTACCAAGCGTAAAGTGCGTGTCTACATCATTGAGAAGAATCCCAGTGCTATTCGCACACTTTCCAATATGGTCAAGACTCTCTGGTCCAATAAGGATGTTCATATATTCTCCAAGGACATGCGTGACTTTGCGTCGCCCGAGTTAGCTGACATACTGGTCTCCGAGTTGCTTGGCTCCTTTGGCGACAACGAGATGTCACCCGAATGCCTTGATGGTGCATTAAAACTGCTGAAAGATGACGGCATCAGCATTCCCTGCAAATCTACCTCTTACATCAATCCAATTATGTCAGCTGTGGTGCACAATAACGTATGCCAAGCATCAACTGCGAAGCGCTTTCACTGCGGCTATGTGGTGCTGCTTAAGAACGTTTACGACATTGACGAGCCGAAGGCCCTCTTTGAGTTTAAGCATCCCAATCGTGATGAAGTCATTGATAATACGCGCCATAAGGAGCTCTCGTTTACAGTTCAGAAGGATTGTGTGATTCACGGCATTGGAGGTTATTTTGACACGGTACTTTACAAGGACATTATTCTGAGCATCAATCCTCTGACGCATACGCAGGGCATGTTCTCATGGTTTCCCATGTTCTTCCCGACGCAGCCTCAAACTGTTCTGGCGGGGGATACAATCTCCATCAAGTTCTGGCGCTGCGTTGATCCACACAAGGTCTGGTATGAATGGCAGCTAACTGCTCCCGTCGAGAGCGAGCTTCACAATGTGGACGGCGTTGGCTATAATATGCGTCTATAAATCTACAATATGTTGTTAAATCGTATGTTCGCAGCACCGGATAAGCCTTCGATAACGATTCAATTAACTGATCTAGATACAATCGCTATCAACATTTAAAATTATCAAGAACTTTTTTTCCGTAACTAAAATCTTTTCCTTTTTGTACAATTATACGAAAACTTCTAACACATGTACATGCATAATATGTAATACTGTAAAGCAACTAAATCAAAGTTCTTACAACATGTTGTATTATCTTATACTTTATTAATAAAATTGGTTATTCTTTCAATTTCTTTTGGCTCATTTATTTTTAGGATCACATTGGGCAAGCCGCGGCATCATATTCTGTGGAAGTGTCTGTCAGCTTATTATTACACTCGTCAAAGTCTTTACATTGGCGTCATATAAATTGCGCGCCATAGTGAAAAGTACTTGTCATATTCACAGAGCGTGCTGAGTCATAATGTTTACAAAAGTGAACATTGAACAATGAGCAGGTTCGGTAATGGTCTTTGAAATTTGGAAATTTTCAATGCAAAATGAGCTTTTACATCGTTAAATTCATCATAAATCGCCCTCTTTCTGTGTGTGTTTGAGACTGGCTACTGCTACTAGACTGTTACCAAATATATGTACATAATATGTACTAAAAACTGACAGATAAGCTATTTTTCCTTTAAGGTATTTTGTTATTTTCTTTCTTAAAGTAAATAAAAAATTTTTAAAATGTTGAGTTTAACTATCACTGTGATTAGTGATGAAAGCAGCACGAAGGGTGCGAAAGGCGACTAGCATAAATACACAGGAAGAATGGAAAATTTGCGCTGACTGTCCGATCAGGTCGAGTTATATACCGATCGAAAGGTATCAATTTAACTTACAAATGTGCTTACTAAGACTTTTGAAAGCTCACCTGGTTCGTGAGATAAACAGGTGTAAGTGGAAGGGGCAAAATTTAAATGATTGGAGCAAATGGGGCCGTTGGGGCCTTTCTGAATTTTTTTTTTAATTTTTTATCATTCTTATCAAAAATACGTGTCAAAAAAAACTCTTTACAAGGTAAAAGTCTAGTGACGAAAACATTTTCATGCCCCAAAATTTCTGATATCCAATTTTGTGACGAATAATATTAAGTTTTACATGTAAATTATTTTAAACAAAATTTGGTAATTTTCTTATCCCTACAGCAATATGAAAAAAAAATAAAGAAAATATTTTATTAAAAATAGGCTATTTTTAGATGAATTTAGGCGAAAGAATTTTTAGGCGCTCTCTTCAACTTTTTTTTTTATTGAATTTTGAAATTTTGATATTTTCTATGCAAAATGAGCTTTTGCATTGTTGTTTTCAGCAACTTGTCACTAATATGAAACGTTTACCAACACTACATTTTCTCTCACATGTAATATGTTTACGTGTTTTCCAACACTATCACGCTATAACACTATCTGGGGTGCCATAGAAATCGCTTTCGCTTGAATTTCCCTTAAATTTCATACAAATTTGAGAGAAATTCAAGCGAAAACGATTTCAGTGGCACCCCCGTATAAAAGAAACATGTTTAAAATGTACACATAAAAAAAAATAAAGCCAAAGGAAAATATTTAAATCTATTTTTAAAAAATTTGGTTATCCTGAAAACGACCGATTTGGTCTCACGACATTACCAATAATTTTGGTTCAGAGCATGGTCAGGTGCAAAAGCCTTGGGTTATCATCAAGGATGATGATTATAAATTGTTGTATCAGGGGTGTTAGACAGGGATACACAGGAATAAGTGCGCCGCAGGCGAAAATTTTTTGGTCTGCGACTTGCTTTGCACATATCACTAATCACGGTTGCATGAGCGTCTTCATTAATTTGGGCTCTCTATAAAGCATAGTACGCAAACTCAAAAAAAGGGCTGGCGTAAGCCCAAACTCCATATAAAAAAAACACTGGCGTAAAATCAAGAAGAAGAACTTGACATTTATTACGCTCGGGTGTCCGCAGACTAAATAAAATAACAGAGCTGTTAAGTAAAGTAACAGAATGGGCAGCACTGCTGACAGGCCCAGCGAAACATCAAACTGTTTAGAGTTTCGCTGGGTATACTGGAGATAAATGTCTGGCACACAAGTGAAAACTATGAAGACTAATTAAATTTGGTCAATAACGATGACAATATTGGTAGATTATAGGCAAGAACGTAAGCTAAAATGGTTTTTATAGATATTTTGGTATTTTTTTCATTAACACAAATGGTGAATCCTCATTAGAAGTTCAAAATCGATGGGTGCACCCAACACGCGCTGTGGTTGCGGGGCATCGCATATTTTTTCTCTATAAACTTTAATTTGCATTTTTCACTGCCTATTCTCTCCTCTTTCATCCAAATCAGTTCAGCATCTTAAAATTTAAAATAAACCGCCGCTGACGCATAGAGTTACCACTCAACTTTTGGTTATTTTTCCGTGTTGTATTGGCAACACTGGGCTTACGCTCGTCGACAGCTAAAAATTGAGCACTTTACGCCGCGTAAAATTTAGTTAGCTTGCGTACTAAGCTTAAGGGTCATAGAGTCGCCCGTTTGGCTTTATTTTTTTTTTATATGCACGTTTTAAACATGTTTCTGTAATAGTGTTATAGCGTGATAGTGTTGGAAAACACGTAAACATATAACATGTGAGAGAAAATGTAGTGTTGGTAAACGTTTCATATTAGTGACAAGTTGCTGAAAACAACAATTTTGCATTGAAAATATCAAAATTTCAAAATTCAATAAAAAAAAAAGTTGAAGAGAGCGCCTAAAAATTCTTTCGCCTAAATTCATCTAAAAATAGCCTCTTTTTAATAAAATATTTTTTTTATTTTTTTTTCATATTGCTGTAGGAATAAGAAAATTACCCAACATTTTTGCACTCGGCACTGCGCAAACCATTGAGTTTTATTTGGTATGAAGAACTGAGACATTTTAGCACAATGTGCCGAGTGCCAAAATTTTGTTTTAGCGTTTGACCGTTTTCTTACGCCCATTCGGATGCCACGCCTACTTTTATTTTGTTGTCTACATATTTTACAAATGTCAAAAAAATATATTTCAAATTTCAGACCGATATCTCACTTCAATAGAAAGTTACAGATTTAAGCCTCTAATTTTCTAAAAAAGCCATAGCTCATGGCTTCCTCGGCTAATATTAACGAACTAAACAATAATTTTTTGGTTAATTAAAAAAAGAAAATATTTATAATATTTGTTGCAAATAGATGAATCAGAGTAAGACTCAACATTATTGGAAAATGCGTTATTTTTTTTAATACCTTAAATACCTCAAAATACCTTAAAATACCTTAATCTGAAATCTTCATGCTTCTCAGCGGAGGCTAGAAATTGTTTTTAGACATATAGCTTCTTCGTGAAAATATCTTAGAATTCATCGTAGATTACGATTCTTGAGGACGATTTTTGCGAAAAAAAAATTGACCCGTCCTAATATGCATATATAATTTAATTCTAATTTAATTTGGTTAGCATCGGACCACAGTATCGTATAGCTGCCATGCGAAACAAACTTGAAAATTATTAAAAACATAATTTTTGGTCTTTCACTGAAATGCGTATTACTCCGCCATGTATCCATGGATTCTCATAAGCAACAGCTTATTTTATTTGTAACAGTGTCGGCTATATGTTAGGCCCTTAAAATAAATTTTACCTTTGCGGTATCTATTTTTTCTGGGGCGATTTCTGACCTCTCGAGCCCTAAAAATCTCTAAAAAGCCGGATTTTGGAACTTATTAAAGTCGCTTGCTTCTGAATTACTAAGCCGAACTCAAAACTATACAAAAGAAAGTTGTAGAGGAATCTGTTACCTTTAATTTGAGTCCTTTTTTGACCACATCAGTTAATTAGATCTCGTGGTATACTTTAAAATGTCGGATCAACTTCGAAAATTCAGAAAAAAATCAATATTTTGAAAAGGCTCCATGAAAAAATTTTTAAGTACGACAAGAGAAGCGAAATGGCTGTAAAATAGAGTTATAAAGCTAGAGACTTGAAATTTCGCACGAACCTTAACCTTAGATTACCTTAACCTGGACCTTGTCTTTACCCGCCCGCTTTTCCACGACTCAGTGAAAAGGTAGAGTTTTTTTTTAAAGCTTAAATAAAAACGAAGATATATCAAACTTTGCACGTTAGCTAATCGGGCAAAGGTAAAATTTTTGGTTTTTAATTTGACAATGTGTTCACCCTTCCTATCTGACTCCCGGAAAAGTCAGATTTTCTAGCATAAATGCTCACCTAAAACATGTGTTTTACAAGAGAATAAATTTAAAGCAGCGGTGGGCACGAAATCTGAATACGGCAGTACAACAATAACAACTACAACAACATCAACAGCGAGTCTTTTGTCGACACGACGCCGAGTAGGCAGAAAGATAGTTGGAAGCAGTCGCTGCTCCCGGAGCCACTGCGTGTCCACCGCTGGCTTAAAGTCACAGTTTAGAGTAAATATTTGCATAATTACTATTTGGCACAAATTAGTTTTTTACTCCACAATACACGATCACTTCGGCTAGGTTTTTTTTTTCCAAAATAATAAAATAAAAGCTTCCCGCCAATTTCAGCTGAAAATCAGCTGACAAAATATCTGACTTTGCTAGCGCGGCATAAATATAACATTGTCACTAAATTTTTTTCTTTTATTGATTCGAAAATCCAGTTTAAAACTCCATATAAAAAAAGGGCTGCAAACTGGATCGAAATTATTTCGTGAGGAGTTTTGTAAACTTCCACTGGTATTTTTATTCTGATCTTTCAAACATCGATTGATTCAGTTTTTCGACTAGTCAATTTGGGTATTATTCGCTGTCCATTCTCTCATATTCATTTTGTCTATTTTCTCATTTTTATTATGTGCAATTTTTCTATTGTTTGCTTGTAGTGCACAGCTGACGCAACAGTGTGACCACTTAACTTTTCAAGCATTTTTGGTGTTGTGCTGTCACACTGAAGCTTGCAAGTCAGACATCAAAATATTGAACACCTTGAGCGCCCAAAATATTTTAAGCTACTGGATGATATGCTATTCTATGCTGATATTTTCATTTCGGCGGTCAAATACAAATATAATGATACAGAAAATAATTTATAAGTTATTCCAGAAGGATATGGCAGGTAAATCTAGGTATGGAGTCGAAAAAAGCCTAAAAGAATCCGCAAATATATACAAAAAAACGTTGGAATAAACTGTTTGCTAGTCGATATTGTTATTACCAGACAAATGGAGTTTCCAGATTAGAAACTGACACTGTCCAGCACTGTTGATTGTGCTAGAAGAACATCGAACTATTTAGAGATTTTCTCGGCATAGAGTAAAAAAAAAAGAAGAGTATTCGAGTTAGGTCAATGACAACAAATATGTTTCTACTAATAAGCTGAAACTGTTTATGTAGACATACATAAATCAAATAATTTTGTATAATTTTAATTAATATAAGTGGAGAATCCACATAGAATATAAGGTGCTTGCGTGCCATCGCATATTTGTTCTCTTTGAAATTTTATTTAAGTTTTCCATTGCTTTTGCTCTCCTGCTTTTACCCAAATCAGTTTTACATGTTAAAAAAAGAAGCACAGTTGACGCAACAGTGTTACCACTCAACTTTTTGTTATATTTTCTTGTTTCATTGGGAACACTGGCTAACCGCTCCAACAGAAAAATATTGAGCACCTTAAGCTTAGTACGCAAGCTAGATAAATTTTACGCGGCGTTAATTGCTCTATACTTAGCTGTCGACAAGCGTAAGCCCAGGGTTGCCAATGCAACACGGATAGATAACAATAAGTTAGGTGGCAACTCTATGCGTCAACAGCGGCTTATATTAAATATTTTTTTATATGGAGTTTGGGCTTACGCCAGGCCTTTATTTGAGTTTGTGTACTATGCTTCGCGCTGGCTTAAATCTTTTTAGACTTCATACTAAGCTTAAGAAAGAGCTGAAGCACGAAAAAAAGTTAAAGAAGGTGGGGATAAAAGGGAACAGATAATGTTTTAGTTGCAGCTTTAGCATCATAAAAATATTGTAACATTTTGTCAATGTACATATAAGTTTTATTCAAATTTACAAAATTAAAATACAATCAATATTGTTCGTTCCTGAAGCTGATTCGGATTTGCTTGAATATGTCTTACTTCTAATCTGAATCTGTTTCAGGAATACCCCTAAAGAAAAAATCACAAAGTTTAGATTTTATAATATATGCGATACATGAAGTATCGAACTTTCGTGCATCTCTAATCTCAGTATAAATCATTTTGTTATTGCAGTTTTAGAATTTATACTTAATTTTTATTATTATTGGTACTAAATCCACAAATATTCCTGGACGCCGTGCCGAGCTTCATAGTTTGAGAGCTCCTAAAAAAAAGATATTACATGTACTTTGTCAGCAACAAAAACAAACGACATAATGGTATATATCTAGTACATATTTGCATTTTGTATTCTTATTATTTTTTTGTGTTTTCAATTATAGCGAGGTTTGTTTATTATTGAAGTTTTATTAATTGGTGCATAGAAAATTTGAAGATAACATTTTTTAAAAATCTCTTGAAGCCAAGGAGAAGCCAGGAAACAAAAATTTCTGCATCGCAAAATAGTTTGAAAATAAAAAAATATAAAAAAAGTACTTGTTTCTTGCCAAAAATTCCAGTCTTACTGCTCTTTGGTTAAACTGTTATTTATTATTTTAACGTTTAATAGATAGATACATAGATATATTATGGTTGAGGTTTCTGTTTATGTACAAATAAATAAGATTTTCTTTATACCCTGTGTCCATTAAAAAGGACCAAAGCGGTAGAATGGTTTTGTAAAATGTATGAAGAAGGCAGAAGGAGTATATAAATATATTGCATATGAATATTTTAGCTATATCGCAAATTAGCCCCTAATGTAAAAACGCTTGCTGTGCCAATATTTATGTGTGCCTCTGTATGTATGTGTACGTTCTTGATCAGTATCACCAGCCGAGTTAATAAGCCCTGTCTGTCTGTATAAACTAGACTATTAGAGATAACGACTTTAAATTTAAGATCTGGGTTCTGGGCGCAGATCCATTTTATTTCCAATTTTGGATGCCACGCCCCTTCATATACCTCCACCAAACTCGTAGATGGTATTATCTTATATATTCTGACCAGATTTGGTTCAAATCGGTCTACTCTATCATATAACTGTTTTAGGAACGATTAATCGAAAATGAAGATTTATTAAAATAATTTTTGTTGTTTCTGGAGATATCTTAACCAAAATCGCAGATTATGAATCTTTTATTGTGCAATACAACCTAACCAAGTTTAATTAAAATCGGTCCACTATATCATTTAGTTTTCATAGAAACGATCGGTCGAGAACAACCTTTAAGTGTGAAAAAGTTTTTCTTTTTTGAGACATCTCAATCAGTGTAACATCTGGAGTAGAGATGGTCCCATGGGCCTTTAACAAAATTGTCGGGTTCGGGCCGAAAAATCTCATTTCGTGTCGGGCCGGGCCTAACTTCAAAGCCCGAAACACGCCAAAATCTATTGCATTTTGAAATTTTTAAACATCGCGCAGCGAAAGTTTTTTGTTATTAATGAATATATCAAAAAATTTTAAATAAATTAAATTTTTTTTCAATTTTTCATTTTTTTTTACATCTTAAATTTGGTTTTAATCGGTTCACTATTACAGAAGACAATTGGTCAAAAATTAAAGCAGCGTTCTGCAAAAGCATCAAATCTTCGGCGTGCCGATCGACTGTATGTATGTATATGTATGTATGTCTGTGCTAAATACGTATTAGATCTTTTAAGGGCCTAGGTACAGGGTATCCTACTTGACTGTGTATGACGAGTATACTTGACTGTAGCCGCACCTTACCGCGAGCAAAGCGAGCAGGGCCGTGTTTTTTAATAGATTAAAATACACTAGCATTCATTAATTTATAATTTTAAACACAGAAAAAATTTGAACAATAATTATAATTGCAGAATGTACATTACGTTACTATATACAAAAATTTGTTTAACATTGAATTATTTTGGTTTTATTTTTTTATCAAAGCCACAAAAATTACAATTCAATAAGCGGCATAGGTATTTTGACAAGAGTTTGTTTTGCTTTTAACTAAGAATTGGATTAGCCTTAACTTAACTGTAAAGTTAATAAAAAATACATTCTCCCCTAACATTTTTCGATCAATATGTTCATTGGGCATAAGGCACAATCGTCATCAAAAATGGAAATTTGCTACGTCTGTCCGATCAGATCAAGTTATTTGTAACTGGTTCGCGAGGTAAGGAGGATGCAAAATTTAAATGATTGCAGCGGATAGGGCCGTTGGAGGCATTTGTAAAATTTTTTTTAAAACTAATATTATTTTTGCTCAAAATTGGCGTCGAATGATACAACATTGATGAACAACTGATTTAAAAGATAATTTTATTTTGATATCACAAATGTTGGGTCAAGGAAATGTGTTTGTCACTAGATTTTAACCTCGTAAACGATTTTCGTTTTAGATATAGTTAATTTTTTAGTATACAGGAGAACATTATACGAATAACATATTATCACTATGTTGATGAGTGTAGCACATCTTCAAAAATAGCACTTCGAACATAAAATAAAACTTTTCGAAAATAAAAAAACAAGTGGGAAAGGCTACAGTCGAGCTTCCGACTATAGGATACCCGTTACTTACTTAAATAAATTTAAAATATTTTTGCTTGCTCGTTGGCACTCACATTGCTTAAAAGCTTTAATCAGCCATTACCACCTTTCTATTTGTCCGATCTTGTTACGATTTAGTAGGATGATAGGTAATAAAAGTAGTAGTAGTAAAAATCCTAATATCTTGAAAACTGTGCGTGTGGTGGCTTTTAGCGATTTACGGAGGCGGAAAGGGGCGTGGCAATATTTTGAAACAAACTTGACTTGCGTGGGGTTCATAGAAGTCTGTGTGCCAAATTTGGTAGCTCTAGCTCTTATAGTCTCTGAGATCTAGGCCCTCACACGGAAATAAAGACAGACAGACGGACATGGCTATATCGACTCGGCTGTTGATGCTGATCAAGAAAATATATACTTTGTAGGGTCGCAGATGCTTCCTTCTCCCTGTTACATACATTGCAACGAATACAATATCCCCTTTTACTTATTTTTTAAGTAACGGGTATATAAACTTAAAGGGCATGGTGGCGGTTTCTGATAAAATTTTCGGATACAATTTTTTTTTTGTTAAATTGTTTCTTTGCGTATAATAATTGAATGCAAACACAAATAATTGTTTTGTCAAAATAAATATGCCAACTAGAGTTTTTATATCTTTCTGCATATATCAATAAATAATAATTACCATCATATAGGATATCCAACAATTAGAAGTATTGTGCAAGCAACTATATGAGGCCACAGATGCTGGCATACGTGCTGATGCTGAAAAAAGTCTTGTCTCGTTTGTCAATAGCCAGGATGCCTTACCAAAGTGTCAGTTACTGTTGGACCGAGCTGATTCCAGCTACGCTCAGCTACTTGCCGCGTCTACCTTAACAAAACTAATACAGGGTATAACCCTGGGGCAACGCATCGATATACGCAGCTATGCTCTTAACTACTTGGCAACCAGGCCCAATTTGCAGCACTTCGTAGTTCAAGCTCTTGTTACGCTTTTAGCGAAAATCACAAAATATGGTTGGTTTGATTCATACAAGGGTGAACTTATCTTCCAAAACTTGCTTGAGGATGTCAAAAGGTTTTTGCAGGTATGTTTTCTATACTTCTATTAACTTGAAGTCTGATGACTCATTATTTTATTTTTTTACTCTGTTTAGGGTTCGGTTGAACATTGCACAATTGGCGTACAAATTCTCTCACAACTAGTATCCGAAATGAATTCGATTGTGGAATTAGATGCACACTTATCGTTTTCAAAGAACCGAAAGATCGCCACATCCTACAGAGACCAGCAACTATTTGATACCTTTCTACTATCTTGCTCACTTTTGAATACAGCACGGGATAATAGCAAGAACTTAAACTTTCTGGATGAATCGCAACAGGCGTAAGTTAATTTTTGCTCGGCAGAATCGAGCTTTAAACTAGAGGTGGTCCCGCGAATAGAAATACAGGAGATCCGTGAATGTCTAAGGGGCTAAACAGAATCTATTTGTGCATACTAACGCTTTATGAACGGTCTGGTCGAGTGCGTACGATACCCTGTTCTCTGGATCTTAGATACTCCAACAAGTATTCTCACACACACAGAACATATTGACGTATTTCCGCGAACGTTACTTTTTTTTCGAAATAAAGATTTTAATGCCAAATTGCTAAAAAAAAAAATACGAAAAGACAAAAGTGATGCTATGATTTTTCCAAAACTTTAATACAAAACAACAGCAATTTATACGAACATACGAGTTAATTTTATATAATGGAGCTCCTTCGATATTCCCGAATCTTTTGAGACATCTCCTCTCTATAAAGCTATAAGAACGATAAAATTGACATTGTCTACCCTCTACTACGTCTTCCTCACTTTCTGTCTCTAGCATCTCTGATTTTCTCCCAACACCTATAGACGCTCAATAACGAGCTTTAACATTTTCAAAATTTCAATATTCTAATTTTTTTAAATTTTTCAAAATATCTAATATATTTTATCTCTGGAAACTATAGTAACTTCGTGTCGAGTATTTTCAGTTACGCGTTGTGATTCCAACAATTTTATTTATATTGACCGAAAAATCGTCCTTGCAAGGCGAAAATAATGTTTTAAGAACAACTGGTCTTTTGATTCTATGAAATTTTAAAAGCCCTGGTCCTAACAAGAGTAATAATTCTAATCTTGCCAGGATCGGACCAAAAACACAAAATATATGTTAACAATATACAATTTCAAAAAAATACATTTTTTAACTTAAAAAGCGTGGACCAAGAATTGATTTTAGAGCTATGGTTTCTTGGTAAAATCATCTTAGAATTGATCTTAGATTTTGAATACGGGCTACCATTTTTTGTGATAAAAATTGATGTACCCTAATGTATTTTTGTTTGTACAACCGTTATGTTAAAGTATTTGCCTTTACAAACAGACATATTTTTTCAACATTATTAAAGAATATGAGCTACAGATTTTAATAAGGGCTCCGCCCCCTGCTCGCTTTGCTCGACTTTCCTTGGCTTGCTTCGCTCGAGTGAAGCTGCGACTACAGTCGAGTGTACTCACTAATTGCTCATATTTCAACCAAGTTTTGTCAGGATGTATAAGACAATACAAAAAATGACAATCTGCGATCAGCAACAACAAAAATTTTCTTATTAAATCTTTATTTTCGATCAATCGATCCTATAGCAGCTGTAGGATATGGTTGTCTGATTTCAATCATATTTGGTTAGGATATATAAGACCACCCCATATTCTGTCAAATTGGTTGAGATATTTCAAAAAACAAAATGTTATTTGTACTAAAGCTTGATATTCGACTGACCGTTTCGGACACGGCTCAATCGAATCGGCTGTTGATACTGATCAAAAATATTTCACATTGCTATTATACCCGTTTTTTTCATTTTTAAAGTGCGGTGTAACGCGTGGCAATTTTATATCATCTGCAAAAAATAAGTTATCTGCAAAAACTAGTGAAGTTTACTATGATAACCTGACTGTTGAAGTACAAAATTTGAGTGAACGAATAAATGTTTCAGTAATATTAGTTTTCTATCCTTCATTTTATTCAACTTACTTTAATGTGTTTAGTTTTGACACACGACTGTCTTTCAACAACACTTGAGTCTTACTCAGCTGAGGCGATGCTCTCGCTCTAATCCATGATACAACAACATGGTAGCAACAACAGTGAAAGTATCACAACGAAAGATTAATTGCCGTAAACCAGAGAGTGTGTGCATAAGGGTGAGCAAAAACATTTAATGCAATGGTAGCAGCGAGACAATGGGGACAATGAGAGCAGGCAAAATATTTGTGGGTGATTGTATTGCTTTGCTTGTTTTATTTATTTTTATTTGTTTATTTATTTAAAGCAAACATTGCTGCCTCTAATTAATTCACAAATACAATAAACAATATATATTACAATAATATAAGAATTTAAAAAGAAAAGAAAGCCTACATTTATGTACAAGCTTAGTCAAATAACACCACCGACACGATGGGGAAATTTTAAATGCCAGTCCGGCGAGCTTTGCCCCTATTCACAGCAAAGGTCTGTCAATGGCGTTATTAGAGCCTAATTCTGAATAGGAAAAGTGTTGAAATAAAGATAGAATAAATAAATAAGACTTAATTTAAAACTTAAAATTATAGGTTGAGTATGGATAAAAAGTGCAACCTTGCAAATATTTTTGACAAGGATGGCAGTAGTTTTATTGGTCTGTATGATGTTGGCATTGATTAATCTTTTCCTGGTTTCGTTATCGTTTTTAAAGATTTTTTTAATTAGAAAGTAGCCAAGTCTTGTAAACACGTTGAAATGCTTACAGACGAGGCAAACAGCACAGTGCGGAAGTTCAATGATCATTTTTTTAGTTATTAAATGATCAGCATATGTATTGACTTTGTCTTTGTCGCTATGGGCCCAGCTGCCAGAATAGATTCTTATAGGGATGGCTGTTTTGACCGAAGCGCTTAGAGTTGGGCGAGGCTTGGCATTGTAGTCACCTGCTGCTGTAAAACGCTCCCCCAGTAAATTGTAGAAGTGCAAACCATCCAGATGATCTTGGAATATATAATTGCTTGTGAGATACGTCTCTACAAGCAGCACTTCGTCGATGTTTTTGCTGTAAAGGAATTGAGTTAGCTGAAATTTATGCTGCACCGTTAACATTTCACATAGTCTTTTTTGACAGCTGGGCAAGGATCAGAGTCATGGGAGTCTTCACAAGCTTCGCACACTGATTATAGCGTGCCATATTTAAAACTATCAATGACTTGATTTAAATTGCTGACCTGCGCTAGGGTTATAATTTTCTGTTTAATTCGTTGTCCGTCGTCTTTGTCTAATGCGCCAAAAAGGTATTTTTTATGTCGAACTTACAAAGTTAAGCCGTCCTCGTTTGCTTCATTTTGCGAGGCGTTTACCATTTTTTTCTCTTTTTAGTTTTTGAATTAAGTACATAATTTTTATTTATTGTAATGGGGAAAACTGCACTGCGACCCTTTGCATCTATTGTGCCCCCTTCTGAGCCTATAGCTCGTCCGTCAACCCTAGTTCTCGCACGAAGTCGATAATTTTTACCGGGTTGAGGTCTGCTATGTCCTCCTTCGGTAGGACATGTTTCCCTAGAAAACGACATCTACGTCTACATAGAGCAGTGCATTCTGCTAGTATGTGCATCGAGGATTCCTCCTCGCAATTGCAGAACCGGCAGGTTCCACTGCTTACTATTCCTAACTTTGATAGGTGACTTCTCAGTTTGCAATGCCCGGTCAAAAGACCGGTGAGTATTCTGAGTCTATTCTTTCCCAATGTGATTACTTGCTTAAACCGCTTTGGGTTGTAGCTACCTAGGAGGTATTTAGCTTGTCTGAGAGCTGTTGTCTCCTTCCAATGCGACTGCTGAAGTTGCCTCTCCTCTTTTCGTAGGTATTCCCGGATTGTGTGTCTTCCAATCCCACAAAACGGTTCAGGACCTATTAGGGGCCTGCATGCGCCCATTCTGGCTAGTCTGTCAGCTGCCTCGTTTCCTGCTAAATCCCTGTGTCCTGGGATCCATCTTAGGGTTATCCTATTATGTGATCCCAGTTGGTTTAGCCTCTTCCGCACCTCATGCACTACTTTAGACGTTATCTTCGCCTTGCTGAGTGCATTGAGAGCTGCTTGACTATCGGATAGAATGGCTATGTCTCTATTCCGATAGTTGCGTTTGAGATTAAGATCAACACACCTCCCTATTGCACATACCTCAGCCTGGAAGATGCTGGTATATGTTCCTAGAGACTCATGGTAAGATATCCGAGGGCCTACAACTCCAAGTTCTGTGCCTTGGTCTGTAAGAGATCCATCGGTGTACCATTTTATGGTGTGTTGACCCATTGGATGGACTTCATCAAGTGTTGTCCAGTCCTTCTTGCTGCTCAGGTTCACTTTGAAATTCTGCTCGAACATAAGCTCGGCAGTCATTTCGTCCCTTGGCTGTAATAGTAAGGGGAGATCACCTGATAGCAATTCTGCGTCTCTGTGGCTAAGGATACTTCCCAACCCCTCTCGTGCTATCCTTAGCAGAGTCGCCCTTTGTTGCAGTTCAATGAATACATGGAGTGGCGTGAGCTCCATTAAAACTTCTATAGCCGTTGTTGGACAGGTGCTCATAGCCCCCGTCATACATACGCAGGCCATCCGTTGCAGTCTTAACAGCTGCTTCTTGACGGTGATGAGTTGGGCTCTATCACCCCAGGCTATTGCTCCATATGTGAGCATTGGCCTGACTACCATAAGGTATAGCCATCTAATAATCTTCGGTGATGTGCCCCATGATTTCCCGGCTATGCTGCGACAGGCATAAAGTGCTCGAGTGCACTTTGCTATCGCATTTTGTACATGGGGGCCGAAGTTAAGTTTACTGTCTATTTCTCTTTATTTATCTTGATTTTCCCTCTATTTCTCTCTATTTCTCTTGATATCCCCTCTATTTCTCTTTATATTCCTCTATTTCTCTCTATTTCCCTCTATTTCTCTCTATTTCCCTCTATTTCTCTCTATTTCTATTGATATCCCCTCTATTTCTCTCTATATTCCTCTATTTCTCTCAATTTCTCTTTATTTCTCTCTATTTCTCTTGATTTTCCCTCTATTTCTCTCTATTTCTCTCTATTTCTCTTTATATCTCTCTATTTCTCTTTATTTCCCTCTTTATTCCTCTCTTTATTCCCTCTATATATTTGGAAAGGTCATTTAATTTTCGTTCGAATGATGCAAAAATTTCCTTAACTCATTGAGTACCCAAAAAAACCTACTTTTTCAACTTTTTTCCTCGATTTTTCACAAAAATTATTTTGATGCAAAAAAATTTTTGGAACAATTCTAAAACTAACTGCATAAAAATGTTTTTGCTAGTATATTTTAAATTTTTTGAAAACTGCAAAAAAGGCACTTTTTGCATGAAAATGAGGAAAAATGGGTAAAAATTGTAATTTTTAGGATTTTATACAAATTTTAAAAAATACTAGCATCAAAATATATTTTGTTCTCTTTTGCAAACGAATTTCACAATGTTAGCGATGGAAGACGCTCCAAAATAGGTGTGACCTTTTGAGGGAAACTATAAACAATAAGAAATAGAAACAATAAAAGTAAATATCGATACTTTGCCGATAGAAATACATTTTTAACATTTCAACCGTCAGACTCAATTAAAAAACAGTTCGCAAAATTGATTAAAAGCACAAATTAAAAAAAGCTGTTTAAATTTGCAAAAAAATCTAGAATTCCCGCTGCCCGCTGTTTTCAAATTTTTCCCGCAAACATACTTCAAAAAAATCCAAATCTGACGGGAAAAAAGCGGAAATGACATCACTGGTTACGGGCTGGTGTGCTACTGTCTGTGTTAACTTGCAGCTCAAAGAGGATGATTCTATGGTCAGACATAGATTCCTCCATAGAGACATGCCAGTTACTTAGGTGTGGCTTAAGGCACCTACTTATCAGGGTGATGTCTAATACTTCTTCCCTGATTCTAGTTACGAATGTCGGTGTGGAACCGACATTTCCAATTTCTAAATTATATCTAAATATAAAGTCAAGAAGGTACTCACCTCTTGTGTTTGTGTCTGTGCTTCCCCAGACCACATGGTGTGCATTGGCATCACATCCGATGATCAGGGGGAGCTTCTTCCTGGCGCAGTGCTCCGCCAGCCCAACGATTTCCGTTGGTGGACATGTTCCGTCGCCAGCAAAGTACGCCGAGGCCACCACGGTGTTGCATGCGCTGCCAGCCGTCTGCACGGCTATTGGAACGCAGTCCCTGCTTAGGAATTCTGAAAGGATAGTATAGTTAATACATTTCCTCACCATTATGCACGTTCTTTGTACTGGGTCTCTTTGCTCCCAGATTACCTTTGAGTCCGCTGTGTACAGGCCTTTGATGCCATTGTTGATCCATGGCTCCTGTACCAACGCTAGCCCAAGGTGTTGGTTGGTGAACATCCTGGCTAGGACGGCCGAGGCCGCCTTCGCACGGTGGATGTTCACCTGGGCTAGCTTAGTGCTGATGACTTGCGTCATCGCAACTTCGTCTTGAAACTCCTGGGACGACATGGCCGGCTGCTGGTCCATCTCCTCAACTGCAGCGGGATCCAGTGTGAGATCAGCCAGATCTTCGTCCTCGGCAAGATCCTCCAATGAATTGGAAGGACCTGCCGGACAGACGCTGGACACGCTCGCTGCCGGGGACGGCTCCGAATTCTGTCCCGCTGGAGGGAGGTCCTCGCTTGCGGGTGCGGTTTTATCCGCCGTCTTTTTCAGTCCGCTAACGGGGATTTTCCCGAAGCGGAAGAAAAGTTGGTGACCTCTGGTCACTATATCGTTCCTGGCCATCTCATCGATGCCAAGTACCAGAAGGGCACCTCCTCCTTCCTCCTGACACTCCATTCCTGAGTCTCGATCTTGTTCTGGTTACTCAGCATAACCAGCAAGTCGTCCGTTTCTCTGTCCGTACTTCTCGGCATGTAGATCGTGATGGTATGGGGTGACGGTATGTCATCCCCCATCCTACAATCAAGGGGTACACCCTTCCAGGAATGTAGCTGTGATGCTACCGTCGCCAGCCAGTCTGCCGAGTTCTGGTACATAATTAATTTGTAAGACATTATTGAATTGTGAACTTTCTTTTAATTGTTAAATTGTTTTGTTCAGTTTGGGTATTGTTATTGATCAAAAAAAAAAAGTCTTGGGTAAAGCTCTATTATTCCTGCTGTTGTCATTTTGGTCAATGTGATCTTGTCATCATGATCTTTGCCGGCTGTAATCTGTCTAGTTGTGTTTTGTTTAGTCTTGTGGTTGTTAGTGTACAAAATCGTTTCCATCCATGTTTCTCTATTTTCTCGATTCTTGTCAGTATTAAGAATACGAATTTTTTCATTAATAGATTTATGAAGGCTTTCTACGTATGTTATTCCTAATTTACGTGTAGTGATGTCGAGTTGTGTTTATTGTGTGTTAAATCAAAATTTATTTTGAATTTTTCATAAATGCAGAGTCTTTGTCTGCTTTATTTTTTTGTGGAATTCTTCTTTCGTTAAAGATTTTAGTGAGAGCATGTTTGGCTTTTACCCAATGCACTATGGTCCCAAAGCCCTTATTTTTTACATAAATTAATAACTCGAAAATTACACAATATTTTTTAGTCTGGTTTTTTGCATTCAACTAAATAATACCAATTGAATTTTTGACTAAGGAAAATAGGCATGGCACCGCTCTTTTCCTTATATTTTAGTATTCAAATTTTTTGATGTCATAGCTTTTTGAATAAAATTCTTTTTTTTTTAAGCTCCTAACTATAGAATTTAACTTACTTACCTAAAGTATGTAAATAATCAGCATAATTCTAATTTAAAAATATAAATAAATTGTAAACGTATTTTTCTCATTTATTTTGCATTTTTTGCATTTTCTATAGCATCTTTTAGCGTAGGCTGCAAAGTTTAACATCTTTTTCTATTTCCGTCTCCTTGATTTCCAAAAGCCTTCCAATAAACTTTTTTAAAATAAAGTAAAAAATGTACGATGCTTTATGCTTGTGCTGCAGCCACACTTTAAGCAATTCTGCATCCTCGAACTCAAAGTTGCCTGGTGAAATATGCGATTATATGGAATCGGGGAAATTCGGGGACAAGATAATAAATAATAATAATAATAAATAAAGAAAAAACATTGACACAAGACTGCACTTATAGCTACGACAATATACTCACTTTTACTCCACGAACCAAAATTTATGTGAGGTTATAGTCGGCTAAAACAACACAGCGCAAAAGGACATTAAACAATAAACATGTATAACAAACCTGGAGCTATGTTTTATGTTTAACGGACCTTTTTCTATTTATTATATAAAGAAAATAAAAATGAACAATATAATGTGTAAATCTTAACCCCGTGCGCACAAAATAAACAGTAAATTTTTAGGGCCAAAGAAAAGTGACAGGAAAGTTAAATAAAAAAGAAATTCATTTCTAATTTTTTTGGAATATTTGCTATTGGAATAAAATGTGTTTCTTGCATAAATCACGATAATGATTATTTGAATTTACGTAAAAAACGGCTTTGGGACCATAGTGCAATGTCTGCTTCATATTAGTTTTTATGCATAAGTGATGCAAATTTTGAATATAAGTATGTGCATGATAAGTATTTTTGTCGTCAAATGTCTTAAAGTCTATGACAAAGTTCTCTGGGGTTATTTATTTCTGGGGTTATTTCAATAGTCTAATTTGTGGATCTGTATTCTGTTTTTGCAAGATTGCAGGTTTCGGATTCATTAATGATGTTTTGAAATAGTTTTTGATAATCTGGAAAACAATCAGTTTCTTTAAAGAGTCGAATCATTTTTTTAATACTTGGATGAAGCAATATAACATGTTGAGTAATAAATAATTCTTTCAACTCAGGAAAAGACTTAGTATCTTTTTGTTTTATAATGATTTTTAGAATTTGTACGTTACTGTGTAAGTTGATAACTTTGATTTTTGAAAAACTAAAAAGTCTTTGTCTATACCAATGTAAGGAACAATCGTGTGGCTTACAAAATATTTCACAAGAATTTCCTTTGCTTTTAAACAATTCATTTGTGTATATTTAATTATTAGTTTGGTTTTAGTAAAGTAACTTTTATAAGTATATTAATTTTTTGGTATATTTAAAAAATTCAATTTGTCTCGCAAAATGATTTATTGACATTTCGGTGATTTCAATATAATTTTCACTACTCTTTGATGCGCTGCGTATTTTTGCTGGTGTTAATAAAAGCAAACATTTGTTTTTTCTATTGTGCATGGTCATTTAGGGTCCTACTTGAAAAAACGGCTAGTGACTTTGAGTGTTTGTGTAAAATCAGGGCAAATGAGAATTGAATCACTCATGGTAGTGTTTCAGTTTTTCGCAAGATTTGTTATATTCATCGTTCTTTATGTACATTTTTCCTCCTTTGTACAAACGTGTGCGAAATATTAAGAACAACTTAAGTGATAACTTCATTCGTTAAAAAAAATTACTATTCATTCAAAATGTTTCCTAAGATATCTCAACCTAACTCATAAATTATATGTTTGGGACTGTCCTTTACATTCTTACCAAACTTGGTCAAAGTCGGATTACTATATCATATAGTTGCCATAGGAACCATCGGAAGCAAAATAACCTTTAGAATAAAAAACTCTGAGATATTCTTAGAAAACTCATACATTAACTCTACTTGCTAAATTTTGAATTTTCCTCAAATTTAGCTTTTTCCCGCCAAATTTAGATTTTTCCCGCCAAATCACTAAATCTGACTTTTAGCCAAAGTTCAATTGCAAGGAAGAAACATTAAAACCGCGGACAGTGGAAGTTGAATATTTCCGTTTTTTTTACAAAAAATGCTATATTATATAAATTTGTTAAAGCGGACTACCAAGGACCTTCTTTTCAATTTTGCGAGCGAAGCGAGCAGGGGACGGACCCCCTTATATTGTATTAATTTGTTAAACCGGACAACTAAAGAAGTTCTATTAAATTTTTGCGAGCGAAGCGAGCAGAGGGCGGAGCCCCCTAGTAACTTATAAGAATGCATCATCTGGAAATTGGTAAATTCTTCCAAGTATTTCCTTCTTCTTGTCATAACTGTCAAAAATTTTACCAATTTAAGTATTCACATATGCTTTTCTAATTATTTCGCACACGTCTGTATATAAATTTGTTGTGTTTGTTGATATAAGCCATTTGCTGGTACATTAACAAATTTGTTTGGACATGAATAGTCTGCCAGACTTCGAACAGTTATTTATTTGTTAAGGACTTTGAGATTAAAAAAGTTACGTTTAAGAATTTTTATTGATGATCCAGTGTCTACTATGCTTTGATATCTGTGATTGCTATACATAATTTCTATGATGCTATTGGAAATTTTTGGCTTGTTGACTTTGCTGATCTAATTGCATCTGACTTTTTGTAAAGTGTAATAGATCTTCGTGGATCTGTCCTTTTGCTTATCGTATTGGTCAGCGTCGTCATCGTAATATGATTCGTATTGTTGACGACTCACGTCCATTTCCATGCGTGACTGTCCACTGCCTTCATTAAAATCCTTTGTTTGTACTCTTTCGGGGGTGCACAGAAATCGCGTTCGCTTGAATTTCACCTAAATTTCATACAAATTTAAGTGAAATTCAAGCGAAATCGATTTCTGTGGCACCCTTGTTTGTTTCTGTGGGGATTGGCCATTTAAGTTTTCTCATTAAACAATTGCCTGTTCTGATCGAATTGTTGTTGCATAGTCTTCGGGGCTCGTTGACAAGAAATTTTGGTTTTGTTTAGATTAGAGTTTTGAGTTTACGTGGGTAGTTTGAATAGGTTAAAGGGGCGACTGACTTGTTGACTGGGATAAATGTTTTTTATGATTAATATTACTATTGTTAGTAGTTGAACTTTAAAAATTAGTGCCTAATTTTTGACTATTAGCGGATTTGTTATCTTTCCGAAATAGGGTTTTCTATCTGAAAGTTTGCGTTAAATTGAACAAACCAGGGATTAAAACCGAAACGAATATCGGTTTCAGTTACAGTTTCGGTTATGTTCGCATTTAGGTTTTCGTTTATCGGTTACGAAAAATCTAAGAATAAAGGTTTTGTAACGGTAAACCGGGTTTTGTATGTTTCGGTTTCGAAATACCGGTATAGTTTCGGTTTACAGGAAAACAATTTTTTTTTCAATAATTCTAAAAGCGCATTACTTTCTCACGGTTTCATGCACATAATCTTGTTATTCATTTTTTAGTTTAAAAAATACTTTATGGGGTCTGCCAAATATGCGACTGTAGAAATACCCATTATATTTATTTCTATTTACTTACATGTGTCTGTAAAATATCTGCATTTACGTAAAATTATTTATGTTTATAATTCATAACAGCTCGTTATTTATGTATGTATGTACATATGTTAATGCTTATGTAATGAGCTAATAGTTTGTTATAATATATCCTCAAATATACATATTTGGGCATAGGGTATTTTGTATTCGCCTCTCGACTCGAATGATCTTCGTCATAATTTGTCGTAGCAAATTTTGCTCATTTGGCCTTGAGAACATTTGACGCGGCGCGAGAACATACGTATGTATGTATGTACGTCTATGTTTATATGTGTGTACATGCAGAAGACAATAAAATGCAGATAATTTTTGCAACTTGCTTTTATTCGTTTTTTTTTTTTTGCATGTATGGAAACCGAAATGAACCTTTACAAATGAAACGGTTACTAAACGGTTATTTCGGTTTACAGAGTTTCGGCTTAAAGGTTTCGGTCAGACGAAAACTTTTTTTTTCGGTTACGGTTTCAGTCACGGTTTCAAATTTCAATCGGTTTTTACCGGTTAAAAATTACGGTTTCGGTTAGGGTTTTAATCACGGTTGCCACTTAAAAATATCTGATTGAGCCAAAAACAGACAAAGAATGAGCCAAATTGACTAAAAAAGAGCCAAAACTTTTTTTTTTTGCAGCTCTTTTTATTTTTGCATTTAATTAAATAAAAAATATTTGGTTCACAAACACTTAAAGCAATATGACATATTCACATTTTCATCTTAATTTAGTGATAATGTTATTAAATAAAAATAAATATGTACTTCAACCTAAACTATACAAAATAACTGATTCTGAACTGATAAAAGAAAAGAGCCAAATCAAAAAATAAAGTGCCATTGCGCCAACAGGAAAAAAAGAGCCAGTTTTGGCGCAAAAACGCAAATTGTGGCAACCGTGGTTTTAATCCCTGGAACAAACTATTGTATTATTTTGGTCGCCTTTTAAGGCCAACTTAATTATGAGAATAGTGCTCGTAATTTCTAACTCTTCACAAAATAAAAGTAGATTAGAAGTAGTAGAATAAAAGTAGATTATCCGAGTTGTTTTAACTTTTCAGCATCTTCGACGATTTGTAGTTCGATGACTCCAAAAACAACGACATTCTGTCGTAGGTCATTACTAGGGTATAAATTCAGCAAGCACTCGATTCGATTGATAATTGGGCTAAGACTGCTTGACTCTCCAGAAAATTGAGGTACTTGGC
Source organism: Drosophila subquinaria (assembly GCA_037043405.1). Lineage (NCBI taxonomy): Eukaryota > Metazoa > Arthropoda > Insecta > Diptera > Drosophilidae > Drosophila > Drosophila subquinaria. The sequence continues at coordinate 183,485 of JBAMBL010002950.1, forward strand.
GTATTTGCCGAACTACTTAGTTGAGATAGATTACACTAGTTTACAGCCAAAATGCAAAGTTAATCAAAGTATTTTTTTCTTATGGACTTTGGCCCCCTTAACACGAAAATGGCATTTAACATTTTTTTTATGGAAGCGTTTTCGAAATAGTTAAATTTTTTCGAATTTTTAAGGTAACTCCAACACTTTTGAGTATATTTCTATTTCTACTTATCCAATTTGGCCAAGCATGCCGTATTAAGATCAGTTCAGCAGTTCAGGTGCTAGCGATTTTTAAAAGTTCGAGAATGGGCATTTTTTTTGTGATGTTTTAAGTTCGAAAGCTAACATATCGTCCTAGAAAAAATAGAAATTACAAAGATAAAATTTTTTTAAAGGTTAAACGTAAAGCTGATACTGTTCCAAAGAAAATAAGGTATTGTTTATGCAAATCCATCGACAGATGGCGAAGTAATGCAAAAGTGAGTTATCTTAATTGTAGCGGTATCGGCATGAGGCGACCAAACGCACTTGTAATGTGCAAGGGCGTCGGCAGGTTAACATAACTGTTAACATCGCTGTTAACATACACCCACTCGCATATCTCTGCGTACACCCTTAGTTTTCAAAAATATTTTTGTTAGTATTGTTTAAAATTTAAATTATTTAAATTATTTAATTATCATCACAAGTCAAGCGAAATAGTGCTTAGGATCCTACAATATTGGTGTTAAGGAGGGATTGACTCTTTCGCCGAGCCATAACTCAGTGGATCATCAGTAAATAATATAGCGTGAGAAGTGAGAGATGCTATGGACAAACAATTTTGGACAGTTGTGACAAGAAGAAGAAAAAAATAAGAAGAATACTCCTATCTCCAGATGGCGCGTTCTCATTGTTTCTATAAAGTCCCGATGTGTCTAAATGATCATGAAAAGGGGTGGAGCACACTTGCACTAGATGTAGGCAACTAAGTGTATACTTACAATTTGTTGAAACTTATGTAGGAAACGACAATCCGTTATTTTCTCACTTTGTTCTTATTATTTCGAACACCTGAATTTCGACTTAACCCAACAAAATTGCCATTATAAAAGATATGGACACAGCAGGATTTGAATTCTTTTTGGATCTACGTAGCTTTAAGTGTGTTCTATTTAAATTATATAAGGGTTTATTATAATTATGTTTTTTTAACACTTTATTTTTACCAAATTAATTTTTCACATATGTTGTTCTTATTATATCGCACACGTATGTAACAGGCAGAAGAAAGCATCTCTGACCCCATAAAGTATATATATTCTTGATCAGCATCAAAAGCCAAGTCGATTGAGATATGTCCATCCGTCTGTCGATCTCAGAAGCTATAATACTTAAAATTTGGTATATAGGTTGCTGGATACCGGACGCAGATCAAGTTTATTTTTAAATTTGGATCGGAACACTATATCATATAGCTGCCATAGGAACAATCAGTCAAAAATCAAGTCTCAGTAAAGAAAAACTTTTTTGTTGTTTGAGATATCCCAACTAAACTGACAGAATATGCCAACGGGATGGTCCTAGACATCCTGATCAAATTTGGTTGAAATCGGACTACTATATCATATAGCTGCCATAGGAACGATAAGTCGAAAATCGAGTCTTAGTATGAACAACTTTTTGTTGTTTGAGATATCTCAACCAAACAGTCAGAATATGCATATGCATGGTCCCAAACATTCTGATCAAATTTGGTTGAAATCGGACCACTATATCATATAGCTGCCATAGGAACGACAAGTCGAATATCAAGTCTTAGTATGAACAACTTTTTGTTGTTTGAGATATCTTAACCAAACAGTCAGAATATGCATACGGGATGGTCCCATACATCCTAATCAAATTTGGTAAAAAGCCGACTACTATATCATACAGCAAATTCGAGCGGCGTTAAATATTTATGTTTTATATGCTTACATACAGTGGCTCACAGCTTAAAGTATGCACTAGGGTGTCCCTTATTTGGTCAAAGTCAATATTTTGAAAACGCATACGGGCTAGTTCTGTTCATTAGGTCCTAAAGTTAGGTCCTAAAGCACTCAGAAATAAATTTTTACCTCAATCGGAGTACGATAACCCTGTGCCGACTTGGTATCGGAAAAATTTAAAGATTATATGGGACAAAAAAATTTTTTTTTTTTTAATTTTTTTTTTTTATTTTGTTTATTAGGTCCTAAAGTGATACATCACCAAATTTTTCAAATTGGAGTACGATTACCTATTCAAATTTGCATCAAAACATGAAAAATCATCGAAAAATGTCTAATCAGTGTTAAAATACTGTTTTTTCATGTTTCGATGCAAATTTGAATGGGTTATCGTACTCCGATTAAGGTGAAAACTTGGTTTTGAGTTTCTTTAGGACCTAATAAACAAAATAAAAAAATAAAAAATTAAAAAAAAAAAAAAAAATTAGTTTGTCCCATATAATCTTTAAATTTTCCGATCCAAGTCGGCACGGGTTATCATACTCCGATTGAGGTAAAAATTTATTTCTGAGTGCTTTAGGACCTAATGAACAGAACTAGCCCGTATGCGTTTAAAAATATTGACTTTGACCAAATAAGGGACACCCGTAGTATGCACCCTTATTTTTGCTTTAACTGCTATGTTAGTCAAGTTATCACAATAAAAAAAATATATTTGGAAAGGTCGTGTAAATTCCGTTTAAATGAAAAAAAAATATATTTGGAAAGGTCGTGTAAATTCCGTTTAAATGACACAAAACTTTCCTTAACCCATTGAGTGCCCTTGAAAATTTTCGAATTTATGTAAAAGTCACTTTTCAAAACTTTTTTCCTCGATTTTTTCCAAAAAATGTTGGGATGCAAAAAAATTCTTGGAACAATTTAAGGAGTAACTGCAAAAGAAAATTTTCAAAAATATTTTTGCTAGTATTTTTTATAATTTTTTGAAAACTGCAAAAAAGGCACTTTTTGCATGAAAATGAGGCAAAATGGTTTTCAAAAAATTATAAAAAATACTAGCAAAAATATTTTTGAAAATTTTCTTTTGCAGTTACTCCTTAAATTGTTCCAAGAATTTTTTTGCTTCCCAACATTTTTTGGAAAAAATCGAGGAAAAAAGTTTTGAAAAGTGACTTTTACATAAATTCGAAAATTTCCAAGGGCACTCAATGGGTTAAGGAAAGTTTTGTGTCATTCAAACGGAATTTACACGACCTTTCCAAATATATTTTTTTTTATTGTGATAACTTGACTAACATAGCAGTTAAAGCAAAAATAAGGGTGCATACTTTAAGCTGTGAGCCACTGTACATACTTATTACTAATTATATTATAACCAATATTCTATTTTATGGAGACTGGCACAGGGTATCTTACAGTCGAGTAAACTCACACATTGTCTAGAGGGCCGTGAATAACACGTTTATTAATAAAAGTGCACTTATAAAATGTGATCGTCTTTACAATTCATATTTCTCGGACTGTTGTATGGTGAATTTGAATGCCGGATTATAACTTTTTTTACATGTCGTTCATTTATTTGCTCATTAACTCCATTTTCATTGTTGTTTTTATATGTTGTGAAAGTTAATTCGTTACCGTCACCGTATTTAATGTCCTTATATTCTTGAAGTTGTTTCTGTAGTACGTTCTAATCTTCTGTATTTAACTAATTTCTGGTTCTTGCTATGGAGTGTTTTTGATTACTTTTTATTATTTAGAGCTACTAATCCTTTTGTAAAATTAACGTTAGCGTGCCATATTTCTTGTAAGTCTAGTAAGCCTATTAAACAAATGATAAACAAAGGTTTTGGCTGCTGAGTTCAGCATACTTGGTAAATAAACATATTTCATGTGTGGTATAGTAATAATTCCTGCCAAGGTGCTGACTTTTAATGGATTTTGCAATTTAATGGCCACTACATGTTTCCAAATATTTGGCGTGCAAAAAGTAACATAATTTTAGCGGACTTTAGCGATTTCCCGTTAAACTAGCGATTTTTCCAAAAAAAATTGTAAAGCAATATTTTCTAGATTTTTGCTCGGGAACAAGTCCTCTTTCAAACTTTTAAGCTATATCAACGCTTTGATACAAACAAACAGATAAACAAACAAGTGAAGTGACTTCATTCATTTTGGGAAGACTACAAATCTTAAAGTTTATTATCCTTTGAAATAATGGTCGGATTTTGATGATCGAGGTGTCATTCGACGCATATTTTTGATAAGAATAGTAAAAAATAACAAAATTATACCAAAAAGCTCTAACGGCCCCATTTGCTCCAATCGCTTAAAGTTTACCCCTCCCACCCCCTCTTTTACACCCGTTTATCTCACGAACCAGGTGAGCTTCCAAAAGTCTTAGTATGCACAGTTGTTAGTTAAATTTATACCTTTTGATCAGCATATAATTTGACCTGATTGGACAGACATAGCAAATTTTCCATTCTTCCTGCATAAATTGCTAGTCGCATTTCGCACCCTTCGTGCTGCTTTCAGACTGCCGTCCGCAGTGATTTTGCTTATCAGTTTCGTTCTGTAGAAGCGCTGTGCGTGAGATTACTAATGTGCTGAATTGGGTGTAGCTCTGCCTGCCTATAACTGCCCAGTGGCTCTTTGTAACGAAAAACATTAAGATTTCCAGCTGAACGTTGCTTGCAACAGCTATGTTCCTCATCACCGGGCAGTTAGACCATTAGCCATCTATAATGAAAAATAAAACGTTTATTCATAGGTTTATAGTTTATAGTTTCTGCACAATGACGAAATACACAATCGAAGGACTGCAATGTCTTCGATAGTCGATAATTGCATTGCCAGCCCTTTGTATTTATCGATAATAATATTTAATAATAAAGCGTAGTACGCTCTAGCTTAAAACATTTTGGACGCTCGAAATGTTCGATGTTTTGAGGTCGGGCCTTACAGAATTCAGTGTGACAGCATAATACCAAAAATCACTAAGAAGTTGAGAGATTGTTGGTCCTTTGCTGCTGTGGTCACACTGTTGCGTCAGCTGTGCACAACAAACAAGTAAATACAATTCAAATAATCAAAGTGACAAAATTGACCAAATGGACTTGATCAGTGATGTAGCAGCGACCAATGCCATTATTTTTGGATAAACGGCCTTTGCAATACTTTCCCATGCACTTTTGATAAAAGTCGCATCAAAATGCTTTTTATCAGTCAAATCCCATATTAATGGCCTCTCTATCACGTCTTCAATTAACCTTATGCGTTCTTCATTTTCGAAGACATCAATTCGGGTCTTATTTTGCTGCATATTTTTTCCCGCCATTGTTGTTAATAGATTTCGACTAGTCAAAACAACGATTCAATCGATGTTTTGAAAGGTCAAAATATAGCTGCCATCTGTTTACCAAATAGTGTTGTAAAACGCCAGAAAATATTCTGAGCTGCCCATATTTAGGCACAGCGTACATAGGTTTAGAAATGGCCTTACAAAATAATTTCGAGCATGTTTGCAATCCTTTTTTTTATATGGAGTTTTGGCCTTGCAAAAATATTTTCGGCTAGAGCGTACTATGCTTAAAACAAGAATTAACCATATTTTAAAATGTTTAATTAATAAAATAAGTCATTCAATATATTACATTTATTATGAATTCTTTTAGCAATACAGAATTACAAAAAGTATGGTTGAAAACTCATAAAAGTGCTTATGATAGGGGAGATGTGGGGGTTGTGGGCATAGTTTTGATTTCGGCTTATAATTACCGACCTAGTGCATATTTTTTGAATATGTGGATATCTGTGTAAAGCTAGAGACCTAAGCTAACTAATCATATAAAAACATACCGGATTTCGTTACGCAAAAAAATTTTACATGTACTTTTGTAAAATCGCTATTTTCAGCTAACAATTTTTTTAGTGGGGGTTGTGGGCACCCTTGGCAAAAATGCTGTAAATGGAAAAATATGAAAAAAAACCATAACTAATATGAACAAAATGACAGTTTATTAATCATAAAGCCTGCATGGGCGTGCAAGTCTTTATGATAATCTTTATCTAACGAATATTCTGGAAACCAAAAAATTAAGAATGAAGCGTGAAAATCTGAGTGATAATCCCTCTCAGCGGGAGAGGATCCCTTTCCAAGAGCCTAAGATGTTCACAAGAATGTTCTAGAATGATCTAAACAAATTTTTAGAACAATTTTCCAAGAAACAGTAGCTAGCCACTTTAGCAGACACTTTAAAAAGTGATGAACAAATTTTTTTGCTTATATTTTTTGGGTCAAATCGATATTGTTCCATTTAGCATAATAGTTCGACTAAATAAAAATGCATTACACTTACCTTTCCAATCGATCCACTTTGATTGATACACTATTAAAAATGTTTGAAAGAAGTTTCCTCACCTTTTCCAAGCACAAAAAAAACCAATTCGTTCATTTCCAAAAGGAAACGCGTACATAGGGTAATTTCTTGCGAATGACATTACCAACAAAACTCAATCTTCATTTCGTGAAAATATACGTAGGGGTGCCCACAACCCACCCATGCCCACAACCACCACTTCTCCCCTATTTATTGTCAGGCGTTGGCAATGTTTAGCTTGCTGCATGGACTGTTGCATGAAGGCTGTGTGTATTTTGTTCACCAAATGCTATCAGGTTCCACTGGGATACGACCCCAATTGCTGCAAAAAGTGGTCGAAAATTACGCCTCTCGGCTGGAATTTATTCGAGCCAGCCGCGACGGTCACTTGCATGAAATCATTTTTAAAACAGAGTGGCAAACTCTTATCTTTATAATAAAGCTGAATTCTTGGCCATAACATGAAATTATATGTGTTTACTTTACTTGTAGTGCTGGTAAACTCAATAAAGAAATAATAATAAATCAAGTGGGAAAGGCTATAGTCAAGCTCCCGACTAAAGGATATCCGTTATTTACTTAAATAAATTTAAAATATTTTTATTGCATGCTATTAGGCACTTATATAGCTTGAAAGCTTTAATCAGCCATTATCACCTTTCTATTTGGTAGGTAACGGTAATTAGTTAAAAAATCCTAATATCTTGAAAACTGTGCGTGTGGTGGCTTTTAGCGATTTACGAAGGCGGAAAGGGGCGTGGCAATATTTTGAAACAAACTTGACCTGCGTGGGGTTCATAGAAGTCTGTGTGCCAAATTTGGTAGCTCCAGCTCTTATAGTCTCTGAGATCTAGGCCCTCACACGGAAATAAAGACAGACAGACGGACATGGCTATATCGACTCGGCTGTTGATGCTGATCAAGAATATATATTCTGCATAGGGTCGGAGATGCTTCCTTCTCCCTGTCACATACATTGCAGCGAATACAATATCCCCTTTTACTTATTTTTTAAGTAACGGGTATAAAAATGAAAAATGAAAAAATAAAAAATATAAAAATCAACTAACTGTTTTTATTTTGTTTTTAAATAAAATTGTTTTTGAAAGTATTTGTACATTTTGGTTTTTGTTTAATACAGGTTAATATCACAAGTATTACGCCTTACAAAGAATTGTCTGAGCTTCGATTTTATTGGCAGTTCTACAGACGAATCAGCTGATGACATGAACAATGTTCAGGTTCGTATATCTTAGTAATGTAGATAAATCAAAAAATTAATTAAAAACGTTGTATTCACAGATACCGACAGCTTGGCGTCCTGCTTTTCTTGACTCGAACACATTAAAATTGTTCTTCGATTTATATCAAATATTACCGAACAATCTAGCGAGTTACTCACTATCGTGCCTAGTTCAAATGACATCTGTACGTAGATCACTGTTCAGCAACTCGGAGCGAACAAAATTTCTTACCCACTTAGTTGAGGGTGTAAAAAATATACTCACCAATTTGCATGTAAGTTCAAACAATTTTAAAAACCACAGCTTAATAATAATTTAATTTGCCTTCAGGGTCTTAGTGATCCTGATAATTATCATGAGTTCTGTCGTTTACTTGCGAGGCTGAAGTCTAATTATCAACTGGGTGAACTCATTGCAGTTCCCTGTTATCCAGAAGCCATAGAACTAATAGCGAAATTTACAGTACAATCTCTACATGTGAGTATATTTTTAAAGAGTTTAGAAAACAAAACGTGGAATTAATTTCATTCTCAGATGTGGCTCTTCGCTCCAAATAGTGTGCACTATTTACTGACCCTTTGGCAGCGTATGGTTGCTTCAGTACCCTATGTTAAATCACCGGATCCGCATTTACTTGGCACCTATACCCCTGAAGTAGTTAAGGCGTATATTGAGTCGCGTCTTGATGCAGTGCCTTTAATTGTTCGCGATAATATGGAGGATCCTTTGGATGATCTCTGCATGGTGCAGCAACAACTTGAACAGTTGTCAGTGATCGAGCGTTGCGAGTACAATAAAACATGCAACTTTTTAGTCCAACATTTTGATCAAAAAGCTCGTGAATACGAAAATCTTGTACAAATGGTAAATGCTAACCCTACAGATATTACTGTGCATGAGTTACAATTAACTTGGTTGGTGTATATAATTGGATCTGCCATTGTGGGCAGACTTTCTGTGACGACCAGCGACGAGCATGATAATATGGACGCAGAGCTTGTTATTCGTGTGCTGCAACTAATGAGTTTAACTGACTCACGCCTACCCCAAACAGGCTGTGAGAAGCTAGAATTGGCAATTCTGAGCTTTTTAGACCAGGTTCGAAAGATGCACAGCAGTGACCAGGCACAAAAGGCAACTGTGTACAAACGACTTAGTGAAGTATTTGGATTAAACGACGAACAAATGCTACTAAGTTTCATTAATCGTAAAATGTATGTGTTTTCATCATTAGTACATAGTTTTTTAAGTCACATGTTCTTGTTTTTGCAGCATAACTAACTTAAAGTTTTGGGGTCGTTCTGAACAAATAATAACAAAAACATTAATGTTATTATCTGACCTTTCTGTGCACTTTAATTCAGTGCGTAAATTGGCACGCTTAGAAGAAGTACAATTTATGTTGACACATCACACAAGCGATCATTTCCCCTTTCTTGGAACAAGTTCTTCACTTAACGAAATGCGTTGCCGCACCATGTTTTACACATCACTCAGTCGCCTATTAATGTTTGACTTGGGGGAGGACGAAGAGCGATTCTACCATTTTTTAACACCTCTTACAAGTAAGTCGCATTTGAAAAAAAAAAATTAAAAATATATTCTATTCCATATACTTCAGATCAGTTTGAATCACTGGGAAATATATTAATGGACACAAAATGTTTTCCTAATGATGAAGTCAAGAAGGCAATTATTGGCTTAGCACGGGACTTGCGTGGTCTTGCATTGCCTCTTAATGCTCGAATTCAATATACCATGCTTTTTGAGTGGCTGTACGTATTACATGATTAGAAGTTTGAATAAATTACACTAGGCAACAATATTGCTATTTTTTTAACTTCAACCAAACTCATTTTATCTGATACATATGGGGCCCAGATGGGAAATTCCCTTGATTTTTTTTTTTATCAATTGAAGATCGTTTTTATACCCTGGCCCAGAATATATTAAGTTTGTGCAAAGTTGGGATTTCAAACCGAAACAAATATCGATTTCAGGAACCGTTATACATTTTTGTTTTTGGCTATCGTTAACGCAAAATCTTTGTATTTGAGTTTCGTAAATGATATTGGTTTCTTGTAAGTTTCAATTTAAAAATACAACTAAGCTAGGAGTCTCCGCCACCTGCTCGTTTCGCTCGCCAACCCCTGGCTCGCTTCGCTCGCAAAATTGAAGGGTAAAACGGAGAAACATTTCTCATATTTTTCTTAAATAGTACTACGACAAACACTAAAATATAATACATTACAATCTCTGTAATTCGACATTTGTTAACTTGGACAACACTAAAACACAATTCTTCCCTTTTGTGGAAAAAAAGTCACACTAGACGCTAAATATCCCAGATTTGGAGAGAAATAAAGGCAGAAGAGCTCAGATTTGGCAGAAGATCTAATCTGTGAGCTTAGTTAACATATCTCGTAAGTCAATTAAGTTTAAGGTTAATTTGCGTCCGATTGTTCTTATGGTAACTATACGATATAGTTATCCGATTTTGATCAAATTTGGTCAGGGTGTGACTCTCAGTCCCAAATATGCAATCTGTGAGTTTGGTTGAGATATGCTAAGAAGCCAAAAAGTTGTTTAGACCAAATTTGGTCTGGATGTTTAAAACAGTCTCCAATATACAATCTCTGTGTTTGGTTGAGATATCTGAAGAATCAAAAAGTTTTTCTTTCTAAGCAATTCCCTCGTACAAAGAACTTTTGCCCCGAAGTTAACCCACTTGCACAGTCAGTCAGGACAAAGTGTTTTATATTTATGGATATTAATAATTATTTAATGAATTTTATTCGAAGCTTGCCACCCATCGGGTGTCAGGTGACAATCCAGGGGGAACCGCGGGGAGGTCGTGCGTTGGCTTGAAGAGAGCAGAACCTAGGCTCATGCTGGCACTCACCAAGTTGCACGCGATAAATGCGAATTACTTTGCATTGTACTAACTCGCATTACCCATTATACAAAAATTCGAATGAACAGAAAAAAAAGAATTTAAAGATAAATATGACTCCTTCAAATGTCAAATAAATATAACTCATATTGAAACCCAAGTATTGAGAACAACATTCTATTTATTAAAGTTTTCAAAATTTCTTTTGGATTTACAGTCGAGAAATATGAGAAATGCAAGCTCAACTTTGAATAACATTTAAATTAAATTACGAAACTCCTTACCTTTGAGCAATTTATAGTGTCTTTTTATCTGGGACCCAATATGTATTAGAAAAAATTGGTTGTTTAAGTAGTATAATCTGTCCGTTATCTATATCTATTTAATTTTTTTCCAGTTACTACACTGATTACCTACCAATACTTCTTCGTGCTGTGGAACTCTGGGCGCATGAGCCTGCTATCACCACGCCTGTGCTAAAGCTGTTCGCCGAGCTAGTGCATTGCCGCACACAACGTTTGGCTGGCAATGTTTCCAGTCCCATGGGAATTTTACTATTTCGTGAAGCATCGAAACTTATTTGCATTTACGGCAATCGTATATTGCATCTTGAAGTGTCGAATGACCAACTTTATCCTATGAAACTTAAGGGCATATCAATTTGTTTTTTAATTTTAAAAAATGCACTAGGTGGAAACTATGTAAACTGTGGGGTTTTTAAATTATACGGTGATGACACTTTACACAATGTTCTTGAAATTATCGCCCAATTAATTCTTTCTATACGACAAAGTGATTTATTGGTAAATCTACTTAATAACTAAAAAAAATACAAAAAACGGGCCTTATTAAAAAAATATTATTACAGGAATACCCTAAATTGGCTTCATCCTATTACAATTTATTAAATTGTCTATCTCAAGACCATGTTACATACCTTGCTGCTTTGGAACCACGTGCGTTTGTCTATATTCTGGAAAGTTTGACAAAGGGACTTGCTGCACTGGGTGATTATGCGTCCCTAAATTTGTACAAATTATTAATTCAATTTTGTTGAATTACAGATTCCGCAATTTACATAAGCTGTTGCACTATTTTGGATAGCATCGTTTCATACATCTTTAAGCAGCTTCAACTAAAAAGTACAAATAAATACAATTATATACAGACAAATTCAAAATAAATAGAACAGCGTTTGTGAAAACTGAATTTAGTCTAAAAATGTATTGGAATTACTTGATTACAAGAAACCCCTATATTTTTCCTGTAGTACTTATACTTCTATTTTAATAACCGTTAGAATTTATGTACTTCCATGTCCTTCTTTTGTAATCCTAGTAAGTTTGTTAGGTACATTAACTCTAACGGTTATTGAAAGCTCATTATATGTACTATAGAAGAATATAAGGATTTATTAAAAATAAGTAATTCCAACACGTTTTCTGACCGAATTCAGTTTTCGCAAATGCTGTTCTTATTATTTTTCACACGTCTGTATATGTATTAAATATATATAACATTTTTTCATTACAGTTTCTACATTCCCTAATAAGAAGCTACGACGATTGACACGTGAAAACTCGCAATTTCTTAAGGTCTGTTTTGTAATCGAAGCAGTATGAAAAAGAAAGCAATTAAATATAATTACGTTTTATTTTAAAGTCAGGCCAGCTGTGCCCGTATTCACAGCAACGAGTAATTAATAAAGAAATAACTTAAAGATAACTTTCATTTAGAATTTATATTCTATGTATGGTATAGATAGAGGAGGATGAATGTATGTGTAGATTTGATAGTAGTCCGGCAAGGTATTTTATCAAATTTGTTGCAGCAACATTAGCGTTGCTTTTGGTCTAAAAGGAATTTGTATTTCTAATTTGATGTATCCATAGCATACCTGTTAAATAATGATTAGTAATCATAATTATTAGTAATAAGATTATTTTTGTTTAAAAGTCCAACGAATGATTAAATTAGGATTATTTTAGGTTTTCCCCAATTTTTTAATGATTACAATTACAAAAAATAAAAAATAACCTAAAATTATTACAATTATTCAAAAATAATCAGAAAAAATCCAAAAAAAATTAAAAAAATCTTTCTGATTATTTCTGATTATATCTGGATATTTTTGATTGTTTCTGATTATTTAGTAAAAATCAAATTTTTTTGAATTTTCACAATCAAAGTAGCCAATATATTCAGAAAAATTCTGAAATAATCCGAAATAATCAGAAAGATTATTTTTGTAATCGTTATCATATAATCACATATTTTTCAACAGTGAATTATATAGTCACTACGATTCTTTCCAAATATAATCTAATTGATCATAAATTCTAATCGAAATTTAACAGGTATGATCCACAGATATATAAGATGTATGCGTAATCGAATACGTGATAAGGTGTCTTAGGGCTGAGCACAATGTGTCTTTAAGTCGATCACGCTCGTAAGTTGATTTATATATAAATGCTAAAACAAAAAATCTTTTTTTTTCTATTAAATTTACAGGTTGTTGAATTAAACTCAGATTTGCTACAAAGTATGATGTCATCTTTATTAAATAATGTGCTGGCGGAAGATTGTAGAAACCAATGGTCAATGTCCCGTCCGCTATTGGTACTTATTCTACTTTATGAAGACTATTATCGGTAAAGTTATGTTTTTTTTTATACATAAATAAGACATAAGAAATTTTATCAAATACTAAACTGACAACTTAAACACCAAGCACTAAAATTGCTCAAAAAAGATTAACGTCTTTGTACTTAAAATATCTTTATGCGCTTTGTCGAATGCCCAACCATTTTTTTAACTTTAGAACTATTCAAATATTATATTTATTATCGTTTGTCATAAAATTGGATCTTCTAATACTTTCGTCACTAGACTTTTATGAGATTACTTTATATGAGATTTTTACTTTATATGAGATTAAGAGTCAGTTTTTTTATTGTTTGTTTCAAAGCATTGAGATATAGTATGGTATCATAGACGTAGTATGTTTGCCCTACGAAAACAAAAAATGGCCTCACAGTTTCCGACTCAGCCGAATCAATATAGCCATTTCCATCAATCCGTCTGTAAGAACAGTAAGATTGATATGGCAACCAAATCTGGCACACACACCATAAATGTGGTGCAGTGTAAACATTTTTAAATTTCAGCTACGGTTTTTTCGCCCCCGCAATTGACTCAAAACGCCTCATACTCATAGTTAGTGCATCCAAGCTCGGCATCCAGATTGCTTTGAAGCAGGGACCACAAATAATGACTTTTTTTGTATTCAAGTCATTGATTTTTTGATGTAAAAAAATTTCAAGAACCATTATTAAAAAGATAATGATTAAGTTTGAGCAATTATTTGTGAGTTTTAATTTTCACTTAAAATTAATCAATCTCATTGAATAAAGTCCTTAAAAATCCTTAAAGGTTCATTACCATGGAATTTATATAACATAACTCATTATAATTACAGTCACTGCTTTGAAGTCCACGGATACCACTGTGATTTCAAAAATCTTTTACGTTGCCTTCAGTGCCAACAAAATATCAGCACCCACAGTTTTTATGACAAAACGATCTTTTTGGTAGTGAACCTCTCTTGTATTATATCGGAAAGATATAATGTTAGTTATAGTTAGTAAGTTAGTTAGTTTAGGGATTGCAATCGCCTTAAAGCAATTTAAACACTTTAAATATTTAGATCTTATAGTCGGGCACTCGACTGTTGTGTTAGGTGAACTAAGACCTTAAGTAAATATCAAAATAATGGGCCATGCATATAGTTACTAATAAACCATACAGTTATTTAAAGGAAACAGCAAAGGAGCTTTAGAGCTTAATTGTTGTAAAAGTGTCTTTTTATTTAATTTTTAAGCTAATCTTTTACAGACCATATAAACATATATCTATTTTTCCATTTAAGCTCACTGAAGGAAACCATAATACGCTCCCAACCCGTTGAAAAGCAGCAGACAATGGCACAGTGGTTTGAGGATTTGATGCTGGGTATAGAGCGCAATGTGTCTAGCAAAAATAAAGAAAAGTAAGAAAAAATAAATATAGATTATATAGTTGTTTTTTGGAATAATAGGATACATATCCAAGCTTCAAAATATAAAAACAGTATGGTTTTACGGTTTTTTGTTAGTGCATGGCAGAGCTTAGTCTATTAATTCCTCCTTTTGCCTCTTGCTTTCATTAATTCTTTAAAAAAAAGTGTGTTTTCCATATCTGAGTGTTAGGCGCTTAGCAAATCTTAAAGTTTGTTTAATTTTCTTTTATTTAAGATAAAAACCATATTGAAAAGATATTTCATATATATTTATTATAAACTAGGGGGCTCCGCACCCTGCTCGCTTCGCTCGCAAAATAGAGAAGAAGGTCTTTAGTTGTCCGGTTTAACAAATTTATAAAATACTAGGAGGCTCCGCCCCCTGATAGCTTCGCTCGCAAAATTCAAAAGAAGGTCTTTAGTTGTCCGGTTTAACAAATTTATATAATAACATTTTTTGTAAGAAAACGAAAATATTAAACTTCCACTGTCCGCGGTTTTAATGTTTCTTTCTTGCAATTGAACTTTGGCTAAAAGTCAGATTTTGTGATTTGGCGGGAAAAAAGCTAAATTTGACGGGAAAAAGCTAAATTTGAAGAAATAGTCAAAGTTCGGCAAAAAGAGGTTAATCTGTGAGTTTTGTAAGAATATCTCATTCAACAACAGAGTTTTTGATTCTAAAGGTGAATTTGCATCCGATTGTTTCTATGACAGCTTTATGATATAGTAATCCGACTTTGACCAAATTTGGTAAGGGTCTAAGAAACAGTGTCAAACAAATTATATGTGAATTTGGTTGAGATATCTTAGGAAACAAAAAAGTTTTTCAAACTAAAGGTTATTTTGCATCCGATTGTTCTTATGGCAGCTATATGATATAGTGATCCGACTTTGACCAAATTTATTCAGTTTTTCATACTAAGCAATTCCGTGACCTTTGTGCCTAATTTGACCCACTTACAGGTCGAATTTCGCAAAACGCCGTCTTATTGCACGATCAAATAATCTCACCTATGTTCTTCCCTAAATCGAACTTCTATAAGTCGAATTTCTCCGTAGCTCGAACAAAAATATTGGCCCGTGCTTCTGTAAGTCGAATTTTTCGGGAAAATCTACAATAAAGTTTGAATTTTTTTTTCGTTTCTGCTTTATGCTTTTGTTACCGGCTCGTTTGGATATGTAATATTGATGTACATTTACATATGGTGACGTAATATAATACAATATCAACAATTATTTAGGCTTGTAAAATTTCTATAGGAAAGATGTTCGAAATGTACTTATTTGTCAGCGCATCAGTGTACTAAAATGTTTAAGGAAATATTAAAACTTATTAGTAGTTGAGGAATTTAAAAGTAGACCAAATAAATAAAAGTTGCTGAAAAATGTTGTATCTCAGCAAAAACAGTATTCACTATGTTAAAAAATTAAATATTAATTATGATGACATTTGTATCGGAAACTTCTTCTGGATACAGCAAAAGAACGAAAAAACCAATTTTTGAGAATATTAAAAGGTTTTAAGCAAACTGGAATCCTTTTTTGTTGAAAATAACAAGAAAAATTTGCATTTTGAAATGTATTTATGATTGAATGCATTTGTAGTTTCTTTAAAAAAACTAAAAAATTCCCCAACTCGAAGTCTCCTCAACTCGAACTTTTTTCTGGGATAATGGTGACTCGAGTTAGGGAATTTCCACTGTATAATAACGTATGCGGAATGAAATACGAACAACTGTTGTAATACAAATAAAAAATGTATTTCAAGTCCGACCAACTTCAATTTTTGATATGTTTTTAATTAGACTATAAGCTATTTTACAAAAAATATTCATGACCATAGTGATCTGCCTTCCTCATATTTGCGGGTACCTTGCGCATAGCCTCCTGAATTCCCTTTGTACCCATTTTAGCAAGCTCTCTTTTGATTTTTAATATCAAACAGTCGATGTTTTGTGGCTTATATTCCTTACTCCAAACATTTCTTTTCATATTTGACCAAAACTTTTCCATGGGCTTTAACTGAGGCTCGTTTGGAGGGTTTTGCAGCTTAGGCAGGAAATCAGTGATCAAGTGGTCAAGAGCCTTCAGAGTTCTTCTGGCATAATGAGCAGAAGCTAAGTCGGGAAAAACACCGTAATATCATTCTCATAATACTTATCAATAAATTTTTTAAGCGCCGGAAGACAAGATCGCTGTTTCCACGCTCGCTTATGGCCTGCCACAATAAAACCTTTGTTTATGTTATTTGAGTTACATTCTCTGGTGTTTAAATATTAGGAAGCCTAAAGTAATAGTTCGTAGTCCACTCATGACCCTCCAATGTGAAAAACGTCTCATTATCCATTATGCAAATCTTTAAACTGCTCGCAGAAAACAAATTTCTAGAAAGCGCACGTAGCCGAAGTTTAATTGTCTCT
This sequence comes from Drosophila subquinaria, assembly GCA_037043405.1. NCBI lineage: Eukaryota > Metazoa > Arthropoda > Insecta > Diptera > Drosophilidae > Drosophila > Drosophila subquinaria. The sequence goes on from JBAMBL010002950.1 coordinate 200,436, forward strand.
CTCTGTACTTCTGTGACTTAAGGAACGGTTTTTTTTATAACATATCATCACTCCAATGTCTTTTAAATACTTTTTCACCGTTTTGTCGTTCACTTTGTATTTTTTGGCAAACGCACGATTCGATTTATATGTGCGACCCACAATTTCAGCCTATTATTTGGCTCTAACTTAAGACTACTGCAATGGAAATTTTTTTCCGGATCCAGGGGCTCTTTCCATTTTTTTTGCATTTTAAACATCCGAAATTATCTTATAAATAAAAGTTTCCTTGAAGCCCATAGCAGAAAAGTATTGAAAAATTTAATTTTTCGGCTAAGATTGGTTATTTGCGCAATATGTGCAAATCAATTTTCGACGAACTGTTGTGCTCAGAGACATTACCGCGACTGTGCATTATCTAGAAATCTAATTTTTGATGCTATACATGCTAAAATAGTACCATTAATTATAGTGAGTTTTGTTTTGCGCTGTCGATTATGGGAACTTTTTGAGAACATGTTCAATTTTGTTCGTATTTCATTCCGCATACGTTATAACATTTTTTGTAAAAAACAAATATACAGCTTCCGCTGTCCGCGGTTTTAATGTTTTTTCCTTGCAATTGGACTTTGGCTAAAAGTCAGATTTAGTGATTTTTTGGGAAAATCCAGATTTAGTGATTTTTTGGAAAAATCCAGATTTAGCGAGAAAAATGCTAAATTTGGCGAAAGAGTCCAGATTTAAGCATAGTACGCTCTAGCCGAAAATATGTTTGTATGGCCAAAACTCCATATAAAAAAAGGGTTGCAAACATGCTCGAAAATATTTTGTAAGGCTATTTCTAAACTTATGTACGCTGTACCTAAATATAGACAGCTCAGAATATTTTCTGGCATTTTACAACACTGTTTGGAAAACAGATGGCAACTTTTTTGTGACCTTTCAAAACATCGATTGAATCAGTGTTTCGACTAGGCGAAATCTTTTTGAACAGAAATGGCGACCAACAAGCAGCAAAATAAAAGCCGAATTGAGATCTTTGAACACAAAGAGCAAATAAGACTGATTAAAGAGGAGCAACATAGGGCAATGTTGTCGGATTTGACCCCGAAAAAAACATTTTGATGGGATTTTTATAATTAATAATATTTAATTTAATAATAAGGTTATTAGTCGCTGCTACTTCTCTTGTCCTGTCCATAAAAATGGGTACACTGCGTTTAACGTCTGCAGCAGACTAAAATTAAGATTTTTTTTATCGAAACTATTAATCTTTTTTTTTTAAGCTGAATTGATATGGTCATATATTCTAAGGGTCTGCATGAATGTATGCATTTCTAACTTCACAGTACTGTACAGTAGTATACTGTACTCATTATTTATTGAAATTATTTTTTGCTGTACAGTAAATTCAATAGCTCATTGGGAGTGAGTGACAGGTAAAGTTGTTGACTTCATAAATGAATACTTTGTTTTTTCTCAATTTAACACCATATGCATCAAACAAAATAATTAGGGTGTTCAGAAACTTTGATATTTATGATATTTTATAAAGTGATATTTTTTTGTAATGAATACCCTAAATGAGTACGCCTTATGTGACCTGTCACACAACTGTACAAATGAGTGTAAGGAGAGAATATGGGTTCAGTAGTTTTCAAAACGTTGACATTATCATTAATATCAAATGAAATACATGCTTATAAAAATGTAAATATACCATGCGGCGAAGATTTTAATGACCTGCAATGGAGGACAAACAACAAAGACTAATTTCCGTTGCTGTTTAAAATTAGCTGCACGATTTTAGCGGTTCTAGCTGTAAGTGCTGCATCCAAACGGGCTTCTTATATAGTAAAAAACCTAATGTAGGAAAAACGCAGCAAAATAGCTATTAGCGAAGTTATGGTAAACAATGTTTTTTTACCTGGTATCATAAAATATGTAAAATGAATGTATTGTTCTTCAACCAACTCAAGACACTAGTATAGCTTCCAATTTCTTTTTCTTCTTTTTCGCAGTGTAGTGTAGTGCTGCATCCGAAAGGTCTTTTTCGATAGCTAAAAATGTAGTATCAGAAAATCTCAGAAACATAGCCTCTAGTAAAGACATGGGGGATTTGCTGCTTGGAAGGCTGTTTCTGGACCTTTTTAAAAAAAAATCTTATTCGAAAACAAAAATAGTTATTTCAATTCTGTTATTTTTATTGTTAAGCATAGTACGCTCTAGCCGAAAATATGTTTGCAAGGCCAAAACTCCATATAAAACTAGTCGGCGGTGCTACAGTCGAGCGGTACTCGACTGTCGGAGACCCCGTACTTATTATAAAGATATCTCAAACAACAAAAAGATTTTCATACTAAGACTTAATTTGGACTGATCGTTCCTATGGCAGCTATATGATATAGTAATCCGATTTCAATCAAATTTGGTCAGTATGTGTGGGACCATCTTTTATGCATGTTCTGTCAGTTTAGTTGAAATATCTCAAACAGCAAAAAAGTTTTCCATACTAAGACTTGATTTTCGACTGATCGTTCCTATGGCAGCTATATGATATAGTAATCCGATTTCAATCAAATTTGGTCAGTATGTATGGGACCATCTTTTATACATATTCTGTTAGTTTGGTTGAAATATCTCAAACAGCAAAAAAGATTTTCATACTAAGACTTAATTTGGACTGATCGTTCCTATGGCAGCTATATGATATAGTAATCCGATTTCAATCAAATTTGGTCAGTATGTATTAGACCATCTTTTATGCATATTCTGTCAGTTTGGTTGAAATATCTCAAACAGCAAAGTTCTCCATACTAAGACTTGATTTTCAACTGATTGTTCCTATGGGAGCTATATGATATAGTGGTCTGATCCAAAATCTAAAACAAACTCGATCTGCTCTTAATATAGACGAACCTACATACCAAGTTTGGAGTCTCTAGCTCTTATAGTCTCTGAGATCTAGGCGCTCTTACAGACGGACAGACGGACGGACGGACAGACGGACAGACAGACATGGCTATATCGACTCGGCTGTTGATGCTGATTAAGAATATATATACTTTATGGGGTCTGCCACGCCTCCTTCTGCCTGTTACGCACATTTTTTTTTGTGACAAAGTTAATAGACCCCTTTACTTTTTTAAAGTACGGGGTCTAAAAAGGGTTGCAAACATGCTCAAAATTATTTTGTAAGGCCATTTCTAAACCTATGTACGCTGTACTTAAATATGGGCAATTCAGAATATTTTCTGGCTATCTTATCACCTTTCAAAACATCGATTTAATCAGTGTTTCGACTAGTCGAAATCTTTTTGTACAGAAATAGCTATCAACAAGACGCAAAATAATAGCATTATTTGAGCTCTTTGATCACAAAAAACGAATTAGACTGATTGAGGATGTGCAACAGAGGCCTATATTGTGGGATTTTATAATTAATAATTTTTAATTCAATGATTAGGGTATTAGTCGCTGCTACTGCTCTTATCCTGTCCATTTGATCCATTTTTTTTTTTTTTTAGTTTTTATCAAGGTTATTTATTTGTTTGTTGTGCACAGCTGACGAACAGTGTGACCACAGCATCGTAAGACCAACAATCTCTCAACTTTTTTGAGATTTTTGGTATTATGCTGTAACACTGAAGTTTGTAAGGCCGGACTTCAAAACGTCGAACTTTTCGAGCCCCAAAAATGTTATCAGCTAGAGCGTACTACGCTTTAAATAAAAATATTTTTTCCTTTGTACGAGGGCTGTTCAAAAAGTTGTCAGCCTTCAAAGTTGGTCGTCGAAAAAAAAGCATGCTGCTGACGGCACGGATAACTCCACTTCGGATCATTTGAAATGGAAAGAGTAAACGGCGTTAGATTCAGTACAGATGTAATTCAGGCCCCTACCTTTATCATAATTTTGCGATTTTTTTTTTACAAAATGGCGTCCATTGAAAAATGAAAATTCGACTTTGGGCAATTTTTTTTGTAGTTTAGTGTAAAAAAAATAGTAATATCAATTAATTGTGTTTTTTATACTTGTAATGCAGACACGTACCATAAAAGAAGTTGCTTAAATTCAAATTTAGGTCAATTAAGTGGAATTGAATGATGCTAAATGAGTTGAGTGCAACACATATGGTACATTCACACAAATTTGTATAAATTTCAGTGAAGCTGTGTTCAAAATGCGATGAACTTGAATGAATAAATCTGCAAATTTCCCGTTCTTCCTGTAAATAAATATACCAACAGTCAAAGATATGGATACGGTCAGATCGACTTAAAGCACCGTTCTTTTTGGTATTTTAAAAACATTAATACATTACTACAGCCTAAGACATACTTTTCCAAAAAGATAATATAGTAGAGTATGCCCTGGTAGAAGATATTCACATGTTCTAATATTCGAAGTATTCAATGTTTGCAAAATACCTTATTTTTAATACTAACATTGCTTTTTGTATTTTTTTCTAGGTTTACACAGAATCTGTCCACTTTTCGACGAGATGTAGTTAACCTACCAAAATCGACAACGTATTCTACAGGTAATTTACAACAAGTATACTCCCTCGCACTTGAGTAGAAGCAAGGGTTTTTCTATATTTGGATAACGAAATCGATTAGAGGACATGCAATTCTCCAACTTGTGGTTTTCAATTTGCTGTTCGAAATCAAACCAAAATTGAATCAAAATAAATCTTCTGGGATGGGACATAGCGTAGGTTGAATGTATACATTAATAAATTTTTTTTGCATACTAGAATTTTTTGGTGCACATCGAAACTTTAAATTACGGTACAACAACCGTTTTTTTGTACTTTCACTCACTAATTTGCCCATAGCTTCGTCAAATATGCACTGATCTAAATGTTGTTAACGGTTTTGCAAAGAAGAAACCTAGGTATATAAACGTGTCATACTTGACTTAACTTGATTCAATTCCCTTATTAGAGTATTTTTTACGTAAACAATATTTGTGTGTGTTTTATTTTTTTACATATTTTTACTTTGCTGATGTTTTTGAACGCTATTTTATTAGGAACCCCTTAGATTTGTACTTTTGTTTAAAAAGAACACATTTTAACGTATAAAACGTAAAGACGTAAAATTAAATGTTTTTTGAAACTACACCAAAAAGCCAATAGTTAGTTGCTTTCTATAAATTTAACTTATTAAATTACGTTCAAAGTACGGTATAGGCGCAAAAAACTGAAAAAAATCCATATATTTTTACATGTAGTTCCCTCAACATTTATCCGAGATTGCAGTGTAATACACTGTTAGAAAGGTGTTACTTTTCACTACGTATTACAATTTATTGTAGGATGCATGGTTTAGGACATAGGATTTTTTAATTCCATCAACCTGGAAAAAACGGGTTTTGTACCGTAATTTAAAATTTCGATGTGCAACGAAAAATTCTAGTATGCCACAATATTACATTCAACTATATCTACAACCTACGCTAATATGTTGTAATTAATATGTTGTAAAACGCTGGTATATTTTCTGAGCACCCCAAATTTATGTACTGCATACAAGAGTTTAGAAACAGCCTCACGAAATATTTTCGAGCTACTTGGCAACCTTTTTTTTAATGGAGTTGGCACCTTTCAAACTGGATTTCAAACTACTGGATACTATGCTAGAGCATTGCATTTCGCCAGGCATGATAAGTATCGTGGCCCTGATGTATCGTAGGGATTTCATGACTATCGAACCAGTCAGTATCGAAAAGTCAGGCTCTCTTCTTAGTAGCGTATTAGTTTTAATTGTGATAGCTAAACTTTATCAGGCATGCCACAGAAATCTCTTTCACTTGACTTTCACGTCAATTTCATTTCTCCGTGCCACAGTCCAATCACCTGAACAATTTTGAGTGAGATGAAATCATCGCTCAATTCACTGGCGTCCGATGCCATGAGAATAATGTCACATTTTTTGTCCGAATTTTTGAATTTAGAGTTGTCGAGTAACTTTTATTGTTTGCCGCGCCAATAACTTTCAAATTTTTTTAAGCTATACAATATCAATTATTATATAAATAAATTGAACTATATAAGTTAAATAAGAATTAAAATGAAAATTGGATATTCTGCAATGATAAACTTTAAAAAGTTGCTAAAAAAAACCCTTGGGAAATTTAATCCGAGAAGGGGCCAACCCTAGCAGCCTAGTACGAAAAGGTTGATGAACATGCTAAAAACTATAAATTACTCGAAGTTCTGTGGCACGGAGAAATTTTCGAAGTGGAATTGCTTTTCTCTGAAATCGCTTTCACTAGTGATTTCTGTGGCATGCCTGTATATGTACTTTTCGTAAGCATACATATAGTACATACATTAAATATATAGGGTATTCAGAAACTCTAATATTTGTGTTATGTGGCAAAGTGTTATATGTTGTAATGACAACAAACACACAGAAAAAAGTATATCACACCAAACATGCCCTGGGGCAAGATGAATTTATAACCAGGTGATGTATTCGTTTGACGTTCCCTCTTTTTCGGGGCGCAAACGTCATTACGAAAGCAAACATCGTAGTAAGCGGTTGTATTAAATTCTCTTAAAAATGTCCCTTGTGTGAAAAATACATATGCCGCTCGAACGCAAGTCGTTTGGTTTGTGTTTCCAGAGATATGAAAAAGAGACAAATAAATGCAACAGGAACTGTGGAAGCATGCACCGGTGAGCAGCTTCCACAAAGAGAGCAACAGGGATAACAGCGTCGATGCTGACGGCTAACAGGAGCTTAACAAATATCCATAATCACAATTAATTAATTGGTTACCTACGGGTCATTACAGGAACAACAAGACAAACATGCCATTGCATTTTATTTTCATTTTATATATTGCACAGCGCACAAAACGAAAATGAGTGAAGAGTATAGAAAAGAAAACAAAACAATTTTTCTATATATCTATCTCTGTCGTCTCTCTCACGTCAGACTCATTTTGACAATTCCGCCCCGAGAGAGAGCGAATACATCACCTGGTTATAAATTCATCTTGCCCTGGGGTATGTATACAAAATTCGTCGTATTGAGACAAAATTTCAAAAAGAGAAAGGTTGCCAGACTGTTAAATGTATCTAACGAAATAAGGTCACACTGAGGTTGGTATTGATATTGGTTGTAAAAGTTAGCAATTTTTCTCTCTCCAGTGGCTCTATGGTTAGAGTCGCCGACCTGTCAGAATTCGAATTTCCAGTTAAATAACTAGGGTTCGAATCCCACAAATTACATTTTTAGTGATTGTTCCTTGGACAGATTTTAAATTGAAATATAGCGATGCAAATTATTTTAAATTATTAAAATGGATTTTTTACAGTGGCAAAAGCATTAAAAAAGACAAGAGTAAAAGACGGTGACACCAAACGCATGAGCGTAAACGAAATAACAAAAATGCTTGCTTTGTACAAAACAGCCGTTCATTGAAATAAAACTCATTGAACTGGGGATTTATCATAAATACGACAGCATAAACTTAAAAAGGTCGCTCACTAGCTACAGTGTTATCACTTTGCCACATAACACAAATATCATAGTTTCTGAATACCCTAATAATGATTGCCTTAACATATTTTCACTGAGTGGGCTTACAATCTTTTCAAACTAATACAATTTTATTATTACTATTACGCTTATTTTCAGATAATTCATACCAGGTCTACACGGAAACAAATTACTCGATATCGGTATAAATGTCGGATTATCTTCTTACATTTACTGGTGTTACCTGTAAACTGTCATAACAATTTCATTGTCCTTATAACTATTGGATGAAAAATTATGAAATAAAATCATTTTAATTAAGGCAAATAATCTATTGATGAACATTTCTATTATAGGGAGCATGACCGTCGTAAGCATTTAAAGTGACTCGACTGCTCGATGTCTAGTACCCGTATCTTTGGATTCAAGCTCCATAAATGAAGTAAAAATTTCAGAGACCAAAAATAAATTAAGAAAATAAACTACAATATTTAAAGATCTGTAATTCCCGAATTCGAGCTCGTATAGCCCGGATCGCAGGCGTAGACTACATTCGCTAGACCACTTAACACTCGAACTCCTGCTAAAAATACATTTTTGGTTGCAATTTTAAAGTTTTGTATTCGTATTTAATTTTTTTTTAATTTTGCAGGCAAATAAAAAAAATAATGAAACATAAAACATAATAAAGTTATAATTGTTGTTGGGATCTTGAATTAATAATCAGCCTTTTTTAGAATTTTCGGATTTATTGTGCAAAAATCAATCCCATTGCTTTTTGGCGTTTGCCGACTGTTGACTCATTCACTCCCAATGATTCTAACAACTTCTGGAGCGTTTACCATTGGCCCACATAAATAGAACAATTATTCCAATTTTTCGTCTTTAAACTAAGGTTGACTTCAATTTTAAAGCGGCCACAATTTTCGTTTAAATCAAAGCATGGTCGACATTAAGATTCATTCGCTAAATTGGACGAGAAGGAATATTTAATAAAACTTTCGGGGGATATAAAGGGTGTTTTTTTTTTGAGGTGTAGGACTTCGAATTAAAATAAAACACAAGAAAATCGCTTTAACGTCCATTAATTTGGCTTTATTGGCCGCCTGGCTGGCCCGAATAAATTTCCCGCCGAGCGGCCCTATTTTCGACCATTTTTTTGCAGCAATTGAGGCCGTATGTCAGCAATAACGCGCCGAATATTCTCTTTTAAGGCGTCAATCATCTCGGGCTTACCTGCGAAGATAAACCACTTCGCATAATCCCACAAAAATTAGTCTAAAGGCGTTAAATCACACGATCTAGGCGGCCAATTGACCAGACCCAAGCGTAAAGTAAACTTTTTACCGAAATCGCCTCTCAATCGGGCCATTGTTTCCCGTGCTGTGTGGCATGTGGAACCGTCTTGCTGAAACCACATGTAAGCCAAGTCTAGCTCTTCCATTCGAGGCAAAAATTGTAATCATTCCGAATAACCGCCTCAGAAGGTCGACTAAACTGATCATAAAATGGAAAAAATGCAATTTCTTAACCGAGCATGAATTTGACGATAAAATTTAATAATTTGCAAACGTTTTTCAGCAGTGAGTCTTTTCATTATAAAATGGCAAACCATACTGAGCATAAATCAAGTGACAGCTGTCAAAAAGACCAACTCAGAAAAGAGTATTGCCAGTTTAAAAACCAAACGTCTAAAAAAAACACCCTTTACTAGGTGGGGTGAAAAGTAACCTACTTGGAAATAAAAAAAATGTTTTTTTTTTTCCAGCGATTTTCCAACCTTTTGATCCCGTCCAAAAAATAATTTTTTGGAAGGTCTGCAAAGTACCAAACTCTCAAAACTAATATTTTATGGTGTCTAATCTAGGGATGCACTAGCCCTATACTATTTATACAACTTTTCTTTTGATTCCTGCGACATCTTGCGTCTTAAAATATAATGTTTCATTAGAAAACGAAAGTCGTTTTTCCATACTCAACATGATTCCAAACACGTCAACAAAAATCGGCTCTAAAAAAAAAAAACATGACTGTATCGCTCTGAAATTTAACATGTCCGCCTAAATATGAAGGGACTAGAAGGCTCCATAAACTTTTTTGCGATTGCAGCGCATTTTCCTGGTCAAGGAGGTTACTTTTCACCCCACCTAGTAAGTCAGTCTCATCTATGATCTCATAGCTGATGGTTGTGGTGCGCTCGTCAAATAGTTCGATTCAAATCGCTGTTTAAGCTGTGTTTTGCACAAACGAAGTTCTATTTTTAGACATCGTCTCAAGCCGGTGTCTGACAGTTTAACAAAGATAAGAACAGAAAAGCAGTTGTTTTTGTAAAAACAGTGCTTGACCTACGGGCAAGACTTTGGCGCCGCAGTGCACACTGCTGCGCATGCGCTCTTATCTCGTTTTGATATTCTGGTTTTTGCTCACATTTGTTTACATTTGTGTTCAGACGAAAGAAAATAATTTTCAAGCAATTGCATAATTTTACTTAAGTAAAGTTATAGCTAATTGCTAGTCATGGATGAAACAACTTCAAATCCCTCACAGATTAAGTCCACGCTGTCCGACTATGAAGTGATGGGGAAAAACGCTGGATCAACACTTTCGGAATACCTGAAAGCACGCGCTGAATTACGAGCCCAGCTCTCAAAAAGTGCAGCATTACCGGCTGACTGTCTTCCCACCAGCAGTAGCGTCACTTGGATCCCAACAACAAGCAGTACCACTTTCACGCTGACAAGCTCTAAGATCACGGCTCCACATAGCTACATAACAACAACAAGCAGTACTACTTTCACTTTGACGTCGCACAGTGGGGCCATTGCTCATTTTACGTTGCAAAAATCGTAACTTTTAAACCAAATGAGATAATCGAATAATTTTAATGGCATATGATAGATAACTCTTCAACCTATGAAATTAGCATTTAAAAAATGTGCCACGCCCCCTAATTACTTACTTACGGGCTATCAAAGTTGAAATTTTTGAAATTTGTGAAAAAAAAAAATTTTATGGCACCTAAAAATAATTTTTTTTTTAAATTTTTGATTTTTTTTGTTTTATTTTTAAGGTTTATATATTTTAAAATTATTTTCAAAAAATTTAAAAACAATTTTTTTTTTTAAAAAAAATTATTTTTTGTTTTTTGGTGTGAATTATCAAAATTGCATATTTCGACCTAATTCCTATGACATCTATATGATATAGTTGTCCGATTTGAACCAATCTGACATATTATGAACCTGGGGTAGTCTTCTACATTCTGACCAAGTTTGGTTCAAATCGGACCACAATATCATATAGCTGTCATAGGAACAATCGATCGAACTATGCAATTATGCCGCGTGTTTTTTTTGTGAGGTTGATTTAGTTTTTTTAGATTTAACCTTCTTAGGCGGATCCGGGCGGGTACAAAACCATATATAGTTATTAAGAGAAATTAATTCTGAAGCGTTTTTTAGTTATTCTAAAGAGGTGTTTTTTGTACAATTTGAGTTTTTGTCTGCCAAAGTTCAAAAATATTCCAAATCTAGTGTTTTGCAGGACCGCAGGCCGAACAACTTGACAAAAATAATTTTTTTTGGGTAAGCGTTCGGAAAAAGTAATATACGGATTCGATAGAGAATTCTTCAATGATTAAGAATCCAAATGGGATTTTTAGATCAAGTAAAAATTGTGGATAGTACAACCTTTTAAGGTTGACCCATTTAAATTTAAAGAACACTAGATTTGGAATATTTTTGAACTTTGGCAGACAAAAACTCAAACTCCATTAAAATTATTCGATTATCTCATTTGGTTTAAAAGTTACGATTTTTGCAACGTAAAATGAGCAATGGCCCTACTGTGCGTCGTCCAACTCTAGTCTCACGTCTTCTTATAGCTTCACAACCACTCTGAGTGGCAGTGTGTGCACTACCTTAACCAGTGCGACCCAAAACACTGAGGCTGTACTAAATTCGGCATATACAAATTCCAAACGCAAATTGACTCTTTCACCTAAACAAAATGAGAAAAAAGGTCGACTGACTGCTTCTCATTCACAGATAGACACTCGCTCGGATAATGTGCCATCTACTTCTAATAACAAGTTTGGAATACTAGATGATTGTGACTCAACTGATGCTAAAATCTCACATGCAGAGGAGTTAGCTGACCAAATGGAGACAGAGCAATTTGTCGAAAACAAAGGAACAGAATCCAGAACGCAAAAGCCGCCTCCAATCAACATTGAGGACGTAAGCAACGTGACCCTGATGGAGGCTGAACTTGACAAAGCCCTTGGCTCAAGTAACTATACTTATCACTTTACCAGGAGAGGTGCAGCTAGAGTACAAGTTGAGGATTCAGATGCTTATCGTCGACTAGTTAAATTTTTGAAAGAAAATAATGCGCATCATTACTCCTATCAACTGAAGGAAGATAAAGCTTTTAAATTTATAGTTCGCAATCTGGCAAGCACAACACCTCAAAATAAAATCAATGAGGCCTTCACCCAGCATGGACACAATGTTGTTCGTGTATATAACCCAACAATTTTTTCCTCGTTGAACTTGCCCGGAATACTAACAACAGGGAGGCACTCAATATCAACGTTATTTGACGCCAAAGAGTTTCATTAGAAATGCCCAAGACAAATCTTGCAGCCATTCTCTGTCACAGATGCCAAGGCTTCGAGCACACTAAAAACTATTGCTGGAGACCATACATCTGCGGAAAATGTTTCCAGGATCATCCAACATCGCAGTGCAAGGAAACCGCAGTGGAAAATTTCCTTTGTATCAACTGTGGCGGTATACATTCAGCCTGGTCTAGGGATTGTCGCATATATAGCGCTAAGACAGATGAGCGGAGTCCAAAGAAGAGCTAAAGCTGTTTCTAACCGAACATAATATAGACATTATGCTCATCACTGAGTCCTGGCTTCAGGAAAATATACACATCTACTTCCCTGGCTACAACATTCATAAGGCAGACCATCCCAGTAATAGACTAAGAGGTGGAGCGGCGATCCTAGTAAAACAGGAAATATCACATTTTCCTTGCGATCCTGTAACGACGACGCAACTGCAAATGGCCTCCATTAAAATTGACACAACTTTGGGTGAATTGTCAATTTCTTCTCTTTACCTACCTCCAAAGATCCCTTGGACAGAAGCAGACTTCAACCAGATACTCAGTGATCTGGGCAGTAAATTTATTATTGGCGGAGATTTTAATGATAAAAGTAGACTCTGGGGAAGTTTTAGGGGCGATTATCACGACTAAAATGAGTCGATTACTGTCCAGGGGAGCGAATTTAGATGTTTTTCTTCAGAAATTGGAGAAAACTCTGGATCTAAATCTAGAAATCTTGCTGCCAGAAGACATCGAAGATGCGCACGCAATCTTCTTGAACAAAACCCATTCAGCTGCCCTTTGCGCTGCTCCGGGCCATCAACTGCAAATTTCTTAAAACAGTCTCCCTCGATCTAATGAGACGCTACACAGTGGGGCCATTGCTCATTTTCCTTTGCAAAAATCATAACTTTAGAACCAAATGATATAATTAAAAAATTGTAACGGCATATGATAGAAAACTCTTCAACCTATGAAATAAGTGTTTGAGAAAAGTGTCACGCCCCCTAGATACTTACTCAGGGGCTATCAAAGTTGAAACTTGTGAAATTTGCAAAAAAAAATAAATTTTATGGCACCCAAAAAAAAATATTTTTTAAAATTTCTGATTTGCTTTGTTTTATTTTTAAGGTTTTTATATTTAAAAATTATTTTTAAAAAGTTAAAAAAATAAAAATATTTAAATTTTTGTTGAAAAAATTATTTTGTATTTTTCGGTGTGAATTATCAGAATTGCATAAATCGACCTAATTCCTATTGCATCTATATGATATACTAGTCCGATTTGAACCAATCTGACATATTATGAATCTGGGGTAGTCTTATACATCCAGACCAAGTTTGGTTCACATCGGACCACTATATCATATAGCTGCCATAGGAACAATCGGACGAACTATGCAATTATGTTTTTTTGTGAGGTTGCCTAAGGTTTTTTGATTTTACTTAAATAGTTGGACACGGACAGGACAAAACCATATATATTTATTTAGAGAAATGAGTACTGAAACGTTTTTATGTTAGTGTGCTTCGGGACAGTTCTTGACAATAGAGTTATCGGGTATCAAAGTTAAAAAAAAAAACGACAGAGTCTAGTGTTTTTCAGGGCCGCAGGCTGAAAAACGGCAAAAATCATTTTTTGGGGTAAGCGTTCGAAAAAGTAATATAAGCATTCGATAGAGAATTCTCTAAAGATTAAGAATCCAAAAGAATTTTTAGATCAAGAAAAAATTGTGGGTAGTGCAACCTTTTAAGGTTGACCCATTTAAATTTAAAAAAAAATAGACTTGGACTATTTTTGAACTTTAGTAGAAAATAGCTCTCTTGTTCAGAACTGTCCCGAGGTACACTAACTAAAAAACGCTTCAGTATTCATTATTCTAAATAAATATATATGGTTTTGTAAGTAAAATCAAAAAAACTTAGGCAACCTCACAAAAAAACACGCGGCTTAATTGCATAGTTCGTCCGATTGTTCCTATGACAGCTATATGATATAGTGGTCCGATGTGAACCAAATTTGGTCTGCATGTATAAGACTACCCCAGATTCATAATATGTCAGATTGGTTCAAATCGGACTAGTATATCATATAGATGCAATAGGAATTAGGTTGATTTATGCAATTCTGATAATTCACACCGAAAAATACAAAATAATTTTTTCAACAAAAATTTAAAATTTTTTTTTTTTTTAACATTTCGAAAATAATTTTTAAATATAAAAACATTAAAAATAAAACAAAGCAAATCAGAAATTTTAAATAATAATTTTTTTTAGGTGCCATAAAAATTATTTTTTTTTTTAAAATTTCACAAGTTTTAACTTTGATAGCCCCTGAGTAAGTATCTAGGGGGCGTGGCACTTTTCTCAAACACTTATTTCATAGGTTGAAGTGTTTTCTATCTTTTGCCGTTAACAGTTTTTAATTATCTTATTTGGTTTAAAAGTTATAATTTTTGTAAAGTAAAATGAGCAATGGCCCCTCTGTGCGCTACTGCTCATCAAAAGGAGGCTTAGGAGGCAGCATTATCGCACTCGTGACCCAATAGTCTACAGGGTATACCAGAGAGTATCAAATAGGGTGAAAAAACTGCTGGTATTACACAAACAGATGGAAAATGATCGCCTGCTGTCTAATACTTCCACGGATTCAAGCCCTAAGCACTCACTATAGACTCTGGCTAAAAAATATAAGCAGCTGGTGGTCCCGAAATTCCCGATTAAAAAGCCTGACGGATCTTGGGCCAGATCCCTAAATGAAAGAGCTGAGGCATTTGCTGAGGATTTAGAAGCCAAATTTCAACCGCTTAACACCAGCTCCACTAGTTGTCAAAGAAGAGTTCAACTGGCGCTTGAGAGTCCTGAGCACCTATGTCCCCCGGTCGCACCGATTACAGTTGAAGAAGTCAATGGTCACATCAAACAACTAAAAGCCAGTAAAGCTCCAGGGGAAGATGGTCTAGATAATTTTACACTCAAGGCTATGCCTTTTAAAGCTGTGATGTTTCTCGTACTACTTTTCAACTCTGGAAGAAAGCAAGGATTTGCATGATACACAAGCCAGGCAAAATCCCGTCTTCACAGACCAATCAGTTTATTGCCGAGGATAGCCAAACTGTTTGAGCGATGTCTTCTGTCGCGTCTACTTCAATTGGAAAGCATCACGGAAAAATTCCTCCCTTTCAGTTTGGTTTTCGAAAATCTCATGGAACACCTGAGCAGCTGAATAGGGTCGTAAATTTCAACCTTGAAGGTTTTGAGGCCAAGGAGTACGTGGTTGCGGCGTATCTGGACATAACACAGGCATTTGACAGAGTATGGCACAATGGATTTCTTGCTAAAATCAAACCACTTCTGCCTCCTCAACTACTATGGATAGTACGTAGCTACCTTGCAGACCGGTCGTTCACTGTTTTACTAGATGGTGCGGAGTCTAGTGTGAGGACTATACAAGCCGGAGTACCACAGGGCAGTGTCTTAGGGCCCACCCTTTACACCCTCTTCACTCACGACACGCCCTTTGGATCTACTATCCCCATTGATGACACGAACGATCTTCTCATCGCCACCTATGCAGACGACACGGCAATCTTGGCCAGGAGTAGTCGCATTACGGAAGCTACCGAGGACCTGCAGCTGTACCCTCACAGCTTTGAAGCATGGGCAAAACGCTGGAGCATTCGTATCAATACAAGCAAGTGCTCCAATGTGATCTACGCTCTGCGTGTGAGCCTCTGTTCAGGCGTCTTCTTGCAGGGCCAGTGGTTGGAGCATCTCAGCAGCTACAAGTACTTGGAAGTACACTTGGACCATCACCTTACGTTTGCCAAGCATGTGTCCAGCATTCATCACAAGGTGAAACTGTATAAGACCTGCATTACTCCCTCCTGGCGATACGGCTTGCAAGTATACGGAATAACTGCTAAAACCCATCTGGGCAAAATCCGCATACTACAAGCCAAAACCCTTCGTCTTATTAGTGCTGCTCCTTGGTACGTAAGGACTGCAAACATTGAAATCGATCTGCGAGTGCCTAAAATGGGGGATGTCCTACAAAAACAGACCGCGCAGTACATCCAGCGTCTAGATAACCACAAAAACCCGCTCGCACGACGACTTCTAAACGTGCGCAACATAAGGGGAAGGCCTTTGAGAAGAAGACTGAAGCGACATCACCCAATAGACCTTGCCACTAGGCAACTTTTTTAGAACACTCATTTGTATTTCATTATCATTATCTAGCCTTTAGACTAGGTTGTATTAGAAGTTAGCATACAAGTTTAATTTAAGTTGTTGTAAATAATAACAGAATAATTAAATAAACAATTAAGAATTTTAAAGTAAAAGAAAAAAAACCTAGTAAGTAGCGTGCTTCAGACCACCTTGAGCAACGGCCTCAGACTAATTGCCTCAGATTTTGCTGTTGCGCATAAAATGGTAGTTCGTAGTACTGAATTTCGCCATATAAATATTCATTAAGCATCCTGATTGTCTCCCGATCGACTGATCGTGAATAGGATCGATCATGTGATTTATGCAAGGCATGCTCGATCCTGTCGGGGTCCTAGCATCGACCTTAAAATGTTGGAAAAAAGCCAGGGCTGCATTAAAACAAAAAATTTTTATGAGTTTTTCGAAGTTGAAGTGTACACTAATAAAATTTTGTATTGAATATATCTTTGATTTGCATAAAATTTTTTAATTTATGCAAAACTAGTGGGCTGTGATACAGTCGAGCATACTGGACTGTCGCAGACCGCGTACTTACTGTAATAAAGCAAACTCTGCTTAAAATAAAATCATATAAAGCGCTACAAATATTTTATATAATTATATACTAAATGTACTTTTCGCCCAAATAGATTGATGATATACTAATTTACATTAAAGATATTATAAATTATTTATTAAAGCACAGCATCAAATTTAACAGACGCTTAAAATAATTTCACAAAATTAATTGATTGACTCATTAGAGAAAGCAAGACAGCGATATGTTCATTTCCTAGATCTCTTAATAATAAACCAAAAAAATTCAAATATTAACATTGAATTGATTTAACTACAACATTAATATAAAATGTCAGGAAAACTTTAATTAATCTTAAAAAAAGAAAAACATCTGGCCGAGCCGGGTTTTGAACCCGGGACCTAGGATAATAATAAATAATTTTAAAAAAATATGCTGGGAGTTGAACCGCGAGTTCTGTTCACTAGTCTTAAGCCGGGTATCCAGCACCTCGAAAAATAAAAATTCCTGGCTTGAGTATCCAGCAACTCAAACGAAATCCATAGATTCACATCGATGGCCTATCGACAGCGTGTGTGGACTGAGAGAAAAGCTGATACACAGCTCAGGAATATATTGTCGACATTTATTTCGCTAGTGTCGATTGAAAAACCGGAATAAAAAACTGTGCGCAAATATTTTTGCAACAATATATGCCACCTCCAACACAATCACTTCATCGTCAGAGTTCATTTTATTCATTTTTTTAAAATTAGTTGAACTTTAATAAATTACGCTGTTTACAAAACACAGCTGATTCGAAAGAGTGACCATGCACGTTTTAGGTACATTGTCACACGTTTTACGTACATGGGCACACTGTTTTATTTATGTTCCACACACACGAAATAACTAGCTAATAACCTTTAGTCTAAGATCTTTAGGCCATGGGAACTCACAACAAATTGTTGATAAAATACAGATATGTTAAGACTACTGCGATTTATTCTTTTGCTGTTACGATTTCTGCTAACACCCTTTTAAAATTTAATAACATTAAAGAACCCTTTGCGGATCATCTGCTAACAAATTAATTGAATTAAGCAAATAAATTGTACGTATGTATGTACATTGTATTGATATAAACACAACGTTAATATAGTAAATAAATACAACAATATAAAATATAAATTTTACTCATAAAAAAAAATTTTACCGTGCCGAAATTCGAGCCCGGGAAAATTTAAGCAAGTAATGGATGCTCTACACATTGCGCCAAGGGGATTGTTTACACAAAACTGCCTAATTATAGATTGCATTGTTACTGGACTGTAATGGTGCATTTACACTAGTTGATGCAGCGTCAATTCTAGCCATATCAACAATTGATATCCAATGTCAACGCATTCCTTGTGTTTACATTAGTTGATTGAGTTGACAAAAAAACCGGGCTGCCAACTTATTTTCGAGTTGAGCAACGCGCAAGATGCCAACGCGTTGATAATGAAGTTGAGAGTAGTTTAAACTAGTTGATATCCACATTAGTTGACGTTCACGTTGCTTATACATTTTTTGTTGATGTCGCTGTGTATGTATTAGAGATGGGCATGGGCCTCCTTTTTGAGGCACGGCACGGCCCAAGCACTGAGGCCCAACACGGGATTTTTTTAAATAGGCACGGCACGGCACGGGCACGGCACGGACAAAAACTTTATTCATTTTTGTCACTTCATGGCGTCACTTTTTTTATTATATTGGCATCAATCGTGCTATCGATGTTGTAAGTGTTCGCAAATTGTGCGATACATCGATGAATTCTACAGCTCAAGCTGACAAGCAAGCGATAAAACTACGCCAACTTATCGATAGTACCATATTTAAGTTCAAAATCTGTACCGTGCCTACCGTGCCCACCGACTTTGGCACGGTAAAACACGCCAATTTTTAATAAGGGGCCCAACACGGCCCAACACGGATTTTTTTTAAATAGGCACGGCACGGCACGGAAACGGCACGGCCTATGCCCATCTCTAGTATGTATTGTTAATTGCGCAAAGTAAAAAAAGTGGTAAGTACTTATGCATATGTATCTTAAAACTAATTCATATGTAATTTGTTTACTTAAAGATAAAACGAGTACAATGGCATCAGCTAAGAAAAAAAAAATAACAGCAGCAGTAATTTCGTTTTTAGCTTTTGACGACGAGGAAGAGCAAGAGAAAGTGTTCAATAAATATGCATATAAATAAATAAAAATGTATTTTTAAATAGCTTTTTATTATTAATTTTTGTTTTTTATAGACTGCACAGTTGAAAAAACAGACAACATTAATTATATCGAATGGCGAATGGAAGTGATGCCACCCCTAATCTGTACAAAAAGTTTGTCAACACAAAGCAAAAGAATGAACATGAGCTCAACTTCATTTTGTGTTGTCAACGCGCCGATTGTGTCTTCAACAGTTGAAACAAAGTGTTTACACTATGCTTACATCCAGAGCAACAATTGATGTTTTTCGCACTGTCAATCTAGTGTCAACGCAACAGTTGGTAAAGTTGACAGCTGTTCACACTAGGATTGACAAAGTTGATATCAACGTTGACATGTTTATCAACTAGTGTAAATGCACCATAAGTCAAATGTAACTATTTTTTAATTGTGATTGTTGTTGCTGTTTGCTGTTAAGGTATGGCGAGTAAAGAAGAATTTATGTTGTTGCTGTTTTGCTGGGTTGATCTGGCCAGTGTGACTCATTGTAAAATTAAATAAACATTTTAATTTCCAATTATCCTCCTACGCGTTTCGATGGTCTTTGCCATCTTCATCAGGGAGTCTGATTTTTATTTTCGAAAAAACACAAAGGGTTACATTTCGTTTACATATACATAAAACATACGATAATTACAATGATACATACATTTATTTTTGTTGTTATATGTTTGCGCCTATATTGGTGTCGTCAATCCTACTTCTAATATTGCCTCTGTTGTCCATATTTTAATAAGTTGTTTAACTTATTATTTGTCGTCAAGTTTGTTTGTTTCTCCTCCAGTTGATTTTGGTTATTGCAGCAGCGTAAATGTAGTTCGTTTGGTCTATGTCTTCTTTGTGATTAATCGCAGTGTCTCCTTTTTGCTGTATTCGCAAGCTCTCTAGCGTCAGTCTTGTTCGCTCTCTTCTCTCAATGTCAAGCACCTTGACGTCAACAAAGTCAGCTGTGTGGTCAGTGTCCGTTAGATGCTGTGCTAATGCTGTCGTTGTCTTTTTGTTCTTCGCGTCTCCTTTATGTTCTGTTACTCTTGTAGCGAGCGATCGTTTTGTTGTGCCAATGTAAACTTTATTGCACTCTTCTCCTTCTTTTCCATTGCATCTGATTTCGTAAATTACATTGTTTTGCTTTTCTCTGTCAATTTTGTCTTTCGTGTTTGTAAACAAATTTCTTGTTGTCTTATGAGCTTTGTATGCATATGTAATGTGATCTGTTTTGTCTTTTGGTATAAGTTTTTCTAATGTAGCTCTGTTTGTAATGTTATTTATGTATGGGATGCTGACGTACTGTTTTGTTGGTTTCTCTGGAGTTGTTGTTGTTACCAAGCTATGAGTTTTTATGTTATCAATTTTGTTTGTGACGTCATTAATTAGCTTGTCTATTAGCTGCGTTGGGTAATTGTTTTTTATTAACATCTTTTTCAGTTTTACGTAGTTTTTTGATCGGTGTTGTTTGTCGCATAGCGTGTAGGTATTTTTAATAATGTTTTTTATTGTGTTTATTTTCTGTGTCATTGGTTGGTTTGAGTCAAAGTTCATAATCCGTCCTGATGATGTTTCTTTAGTGTACCAATCAAATGTTAGCTTGCTTCCATTCCGCTCTATTTCCATATCTAAATATGCAATTTTATTGTTTGTTTCTGTTTCAACTGTGAATTGGATTCTCTTGTGTTGTTTGTTGAATGTATCCAATATAATATTTGTATCGTTCTTGTTTATAATCAGGAATATGTCGTCTACGTATTTTGAAATATGTTTGATTGTAACATTATATTGTTTTAATTCCTCGATTGCATCGTCTAGTATTTTATCCAATACAATGTTAGCGATTGTCGGTGATAGTGGATTTCCCATGGGCATTCCAAAAATCTGGCTGTATGTCACATTATTATATGTGAAATAATTGTTGTCCGTAAGTACAAAGTCCAGTATTTCTCTGAATTTTTGTTTTGGTATGGATGTGTGTGTAGCTAGATCTGTCCATCTGTCCATTATGTTTTTAATTGCGGTGTTGATCGGTATGTTTGTGAACAGTGATATTACGTGTAAAGATACGAGAATTTCTTCTTTTCCAATAGTTAGTCCTGTAATCTCGTTCTTTAATTCTGTTGCGTTCCTTATATTATATTTTGCGGATTGTATATTTTTGATGATGTCCCCTATATATCTAGCTAATTTGTAGCATGGTACTTCAGTTGAAGCTGATATCGGTCTAAGTGGTGTTCCATTTTTATGTATTTTTGGCAACCCGTACAGCCTAGGTGCATTTCCTCCCGAGCAATATGTTTTTAGTTTTGTTGTCATGTCGATGAAGTTGTTCTTGTATAAATAGTTCACTATGCTGTTGTTCTTCGTGATGAGTTTTTGTGTTGGATCATTTCTCATAGTTCTGTAGGTTGTTTTGTCGTTGAGTAGTAGCTGCATCTTGTCGTGATACTCTCTCTTATAGATTATTACCGTTTTATTGCCTTTATCCGCTTGTGTGATCATTATTTTGTCTTTGTGTTCTTTCATTAGCTTTTCTGTGTTGTTGGCTATGTTGAGTATGAATTTTTCTTTTTGGCTTATTTTTGTTGAATGTTTGTAATTGTTGAGCCTCGATGCTAGGTTTCCTCTTATTGTGTCTCGTAGCTTTTCGAATTTAATTGTTTAATATCTTCGCTGTTTATTATCCGATCGATGAAATTTTCAGCAAATATGGAAGATAATATTATCTTCGTCTATGCTCAATTTGGAATGTCTATCTTTATTGCCCTTTTAATAGGGATTGTATAATTTGTGGGCGTTTAAGGGGGCGTGGCCAAAATCTAAAACAAACTCGATCTGTTTGCAATATAGACGAACCTACATACCAAGTGTGAAGTCTATAGCTTCTATAGTCTTTGTAATCTAGGCGAACATAGGCGAACATAGTCTATGCAAACATAGGCAGCAAAAGAAGTTCGAATGTTTTCGGAAAGTCCCGTTGTATTTCATCTTCTTTATGTTTATCGAACAGGGTTGCATTGTGACTTTTGCTTACATATGTGTACACATATTTTCAACACGCCACTTCAAAAGTTACATTGACATAAAATCTTTTTCAATGATAAAAAAATTTTCTAACAGACGGGCATGTACGCATCAGCGATTATATATTCATTTCTTCATTTCTGGGGATAACAATTTGATCCAGCATTCGCTGCAAAGGATTGAGGAAGCCCAGTAAAACCCAACCAGATCAATTAAGATTAATATCACTGCGGACGACAGTCCGCGCTAGTGACGAAAGCAGCACGAAGTGTGCGAAAGCGACTAGCATATATACACAGGAAGAATGGAAAATTTGCTATGACTGTCCGATCGGGTCGAGTTATATACCGATCGAAAGGTATTTAACTTACAAATGTGCATACTAAGACTTTAGGAAACTCACCTAGTTCGTGAGAAAAACAGGTGTAAGTGGGAGGGGAATAATTTAAATGATTGGAGCAATTGGGGCCGTTGCAGCCTTTTTGATTTTTTTTTAATTTTTTGCTATTCTAATCAAAAATACGCGTCGAATGACACCTTGATCATCAAAATCCGATCACTGGTTCAAAAGATAATTAATTTTGAAATTTTTGGTGCCCTTCTCAAAACGAGATGAAAAGTCAGTCTGTTTGTTTGTTTGTCTGTTTGTCTGTTTGTTAGGATCAAATCGTTGATTTAGCTTAAAAGTTTGAATGAGGACTTTTTCCCGATCAAAAATCTAGAAAATTTTGTTCTACGACTTTTTCGAAAAATCGCTAGCTTAGCGGGAAATCGCTAAAACCCGCTAAAATTAAATTAATTTTGAAATTTTTGGTGCCCTTCTCAAAACGAGATGAAAAGTCAGTCTGTTTGTTTGTTTGTCTGTTTGTCTGTTTGTTAGGATCAAATCGTTGATTTAGCTTAAAAGTTTGAATGAGGACTTTTTCCCGATCAAAAATCTAGAAAATTTTGTTCTACGACTTTTTCGAAAAATCGCTAGCTTAGCGGGAAATCGCTAAAACCCGCTAAAATTAAAAACCCCCATAGTGTCCAAACCATAAAAGCTACAGATATGATCTATATGTCGTTGGAAAGGTACTTTGAAGGGCTCTTAAGCAAACCTTCAAACTTTTTTTCTAAAGTACACAGGTAAAATGCTACAGGTGAAATAAGATTATTTTTTCCACATTTTGGCGGTTTTCGAGAAAACGCCGCTAACGATTTTTTTCAATTTTCAATATGTTTGTTTGCTTGTAAAATTTCGCGTTTTTTGATATATCACACATAAAGTTTTGTTAATTGGTTTGGAAGATATAACCTATTAACTGAATATATACGTTTAACCTTGAATGGGAATAGGACAGCAGCAGCAAAGTGTCATAGCATCCAGAGTTGAAGAGTGCTGATAGCTTTTGCGCTGGGCATGTGTGTTTGTAAAGGGGACCAGTGTTGCCAGACAGTTTGTTTAACTGTACAAACAATAAACAAAGTTCACAAAGCTGTACTGTCAAAAAATATTGCAATTTCAAAATTTCTGATGTCTTATTCAAAAATTTCTGATATCCCATAAAAAAACCTCTTTACGAGGTAAAAGTCTAGTGACGAAAACATTTTCATACCCCAAAATTTCTGATATCCAACTTTGTGACGAATAATATTAAGTTTTACATATAAATTATTTTAAACAAAATTTTGCATTCGGCACTGCGCAAAACAGTGAGTTTTATTTGGTATGAAGAATTGAAACATTGTAGCGCAATATGCCGAGTGCCAAAATTTTGTTTAAAATAATTTATACAACAATTATAAACAATTTTCAAATAATTTAAATAGATATCCTGTAGTACTTCTTCTTTGAGTCTCATTCCCAGCCCAATCGGAATCGACATATCCTATAAGGACACTATTAAAGTTTATATTTCTCTTGAATGTCAACTTCAAGTCAACAGTACCTTTTAGGTACCTAAGCACCCGTTTAAGACATTGCCATAATTCTTTGTTGTTGTTATTCGTATATCGACTTAAGATACTTATTGATGTACTTAAGTCTGGACGTTTAAACTTTCTCAAAACATTTTCAATGTATGCTGATTGACTGAGACATAACTGACCGTCTTTTCTATAAACTTTTATACCAATAAAATATCGAAGTAAGTCAGTCATTTGAAATTTATTAAGAAGTTAAAATTTAATATTAAACATGGTATCGGATTTATAAGTGGCAATTACTACGTCATCCACATATAGTAAAATATATATATTTTTAGAAATATCTCCTTTATTTAAAATATAAGTACAACGGTCAACTCCCAAATTTTCGAATCCAACCTCTTTCAGCACATTTTCAAACACTTCGAACCAGCATTTTGCGGCTTGCTAAAGCCCATTAATAGCTTTATTAAGTTTACATACTTTATTCTCATCCCCATTGGTTAAGCCTTTTGGGATCATCATGTAAATTTCATCTTTAAGGGTTCCATTCAAAAATGCAGTTTTGACGACCATGTGATGGACCAATAAATTAAATTGATTCGAAAATACCAAGAGAAACCTGAAACTTGAAATTCGTGCAACTGGTGCAAACGTCTCATCATAATCAGTTAAATATTCTTGCGTGAAACCTCGCGCTACAACTCTTGTCTTGTACTTTACTAAGTTGCCAAATTAGTCTTGTTTTATACTAAATACCCACTTGAAATCTATGTTTTTATTTTCAGGCGTTTGCACCAGACTCCAAGTATTGTTTTGGAAATGAGAGTTAAGTTCATCTTGTATTGCTGCTTCCCAGAAATGTCTATCATCACGAAATTTAATTTCGTCAAATGTATTGGGAATATCATTTAAACTCATTTGAGTACTCATCAGACATTTTTCTAAAAAATCTATATGATAATTTTGGTTTACCTTTAATTCTTTCACTGCGTCTGGTTTCTTTTTGTACATCTGATCTTTTATTAACAGATTCATCATTTTCCATTACTGGAAAATCCAACTCTTCATTTTCTGTAATTACAGAATCATTGTTTGGATCATCATTATCATGTTGAACCACAGAGTCTTCTTCATGTACAACCCTAGATTTTATCATGTTTATTTCATCCACCACAACATCTCTAGCTGTCATAAATTTCCTCGATTCCACATTCCACAATTTACAGCCATTTGGCTCATATCCGACAAGTATAGTTTTGATCATCAAGATCATCAAATTTTCGTTTTCGCACTTTATTATGCATATTTACTGTCGATCCAAGTATCTTAAGATATTTTAAAACTGGCTTTTTATTATGCCACATTTCAAATGGTGTTTTCTTTATATTTTGCAACGCTCTGTTTGGGGATCTGTTAATTAAGTATGTTGCTGTTAAAACAGCTTCACCCCATAAATGTTGACCAAGCTTAGCACTGCTTATCATAGAGCGAGCCTTCTCGGTGATTGTTCTAATCATCCGTTCTGATACACAATTTAATTGTGGAGTGTGGGGAACTGTAAAATGATAGCTGATACCCTTTTCAACACAGAACTCACGCATCTCATTCGACAGGTATTCCCTGCCATTATCAATATATAAATTATCCAATTTTAAGTTAAAATGAGGCTCACCTTTCGCAACAAAATCTTTGAAAATATAGAACACATCCGATTTATATGTTATTTAATCACTGCGGACGGCAGTCCGCGCTAGTGACGAAAGCAGCACGAAGGGTGCGAAGGCGACTAGCATATATACACAGTAAGAATGGAAAATTGGCTATGACTGTCTGATCTGGTCAATTTATATACCGATCGAAAGGTATCAACTTACAAATGTCCATACTAAGACTTTTGAAAACTCACCTGGTTCGTGAGATAAACAGGTGTAAGTGGGAGGGGCAAAATTTAAATGATTGGAGCAAATGGGGCCGTTGGGGCCTTTCTGAATTTTTTAATTTTTTACTATTCTAATCAAAAATATGCGTCGAATGACACCTCGATCATGAAAATACGACCGCTGGCTCAAAAGATAATTAATTTTGAAATTTTTAGTGGCCTTTCGAAAATGAGATGAAAAGTCAGTTTGTCTGTTTGTTTGTTTGGATCAAATCGTTGATTTAGCTTAAGAGTTTGAATGAGGACTTGTTCCCGATCAAAAATATCGAAATTTTGTTCTATGACTTTTTCGAAAAATCGCTAGTTTAGCGGGAAATCGATAAACCCCGCTAAAATTGAAACCCCCATAGTATCCAAACCATAAAAGCTTCAGATATGATAGGCACTCGGCACTGCGCAAAATATAAATATTTATTAGGTATGAAGAATTTTGCGCAATGTGCCGAGGGTCAAAAGCTTTATTTTAAAATAATTTATATGTAAAACTTAATATTATTCGTCACAAAATTGGATATCAGAAATTTTGGGGCATGAAAATGTTTTCGTCACTAGACTTTTACCTCGTAAAGAGGTTTTTTTTTATCAGATTCTTATTAATCCAAGATGACCCGAAGAATTGCAATACTGGGAAATAAAAGAAGTGCTAATTGACCACTTCGATGGTAATAGAGCAAATGCTTTTCGGCATGCAGAGTCGAACTATCTGTGATGAGGTTATTGTAAAAAAGCCAACGACATTCGCAGATGCGTACGAGGCAGCATACTTCAGAGAATTGTTGCTACATTCAGTCAGTCAGTCATGTAAGCTCGGATACGCTTCAATTCTTAAGAAAGCCCGGTAACGTTTCTAAGCCTAACAAAATTTAAATGATTGGAGCAAGTGGGGCCGTTGGAGCCTTTTTGATTTTTTTTATAAATCTTTTACTATTTAAATCAAAAATACGCGTCGAATGACACCTCGATCATTAAAATCCGACCGCTGGTTCAAAAGATAGTTAATTTTGAAATTTTTAGTGGCCTTCCGAAAATGAGATGAAAAGTCAGTTTGTCTGTTTGTCTCATTGGATCAAATCGTTGATATAGCTTAAAAGTTTGAATGAGGACTTGTTCCCGATCAAAAATATCGAAATTTTGTTCTATGACTTTTTCGAAAAATCGCTAGTTTAGCGGGAAATCGCTAAACCCCGCTAAAATTGAAACCCCCATAGTATCCAAACCATAAAAGCTTCAGATATGATAGGCACTCGGCACTGCGCAAAATAGAAATATTTATTAGGTATGAAGAATTTTGCGCAATGTGCCGAGGGTCAAAAGCTTTATTTTAAAATAATTTAAATGTGAAACTTAATATTATTCGTCACCAAATTGGATATCAGAAATTTGGGGCATGAAAATGTTTTCGTCACTAGACTTTTACCTCGTAAAGAGGTTTTTTTTTTATCAGATTCTTATTAATCCAAGACGACCCGAAGAATTGCAATACTGGGAAATAAAAGAAGTGCTAATTGACCACTTCGATGGTAATAGAGCAAATGATATTCGGCATGCAGAGTCGAACTATCTGTGATGAGGTTATTGTAAAAAAGCCAACGACATTCGCAGATGCGTACGAGGCAGCATACTTCAGAGAATTGTTGCTACATTCAGTCAGTCAGTCATGCAAGCTCGGATACGCTTCAATTCTTAAGAAACCCGGTAACGTTTCTAAGCCTAACGGTCAATGCTACGGCTGTTGAGGGCAACATCTACGAAAAGACTGCAAGTTCAAAAATGAGAAATGCTTTCACTGTGGTAAGGAGGGGCATCGGACATTCTCCAGATATACAGGCCATCAAGTTACTTGCATTGGAAGAGCTTCGTTGAATGTGGCACACGGAGGAACTACACGAAAACTTAACAGTTTGCAAAGGAAATTAAGAAATCGACAAGAAAATTGCTGCAAGATTCTACAAACGAGTGGATTATTCAGAATGGGCATCGACAACACATGTTTTAACCAAAAAGAGCGGAGGAATTCGAATTACAGGAAATTACAAACCTACTGTAAACGGACAAATTATAATCGATGAATAAATGAATTGCTAACAACACTGGAAGGATAGGATAGGATGATCAGACAGCTCAACCGAAGTTGAGAGCACCCAGAAGTCAATTGGCCCATTGCAATGTCTGATTATATACTGTAGGAAGCGAAGGGGTGTGGAAGGGTTGATGGGAGATGGGGAAGGATACGTCGTGTTCATCGTGGCCACCCGCTGGTCTCTTTGGGCTACGCCCGCCCGTGAAACCAGCCAGTGGAGTTTAGAAAGTGTGCCAGGTCTTCTAGCCGCACATTCGCGAGACTGCCCAGATCAACAAAGAAGGGTTTTCCGAGGAACCGGTTACGCCTTCTCTGAAGTGCAGGACAGTCACATAGAAGGTGTTGGACACTTTCCATCTCTTCTTCGTCCCCATATCGCTGTGCCATACGGCCGATATGGCAATGTCCTTGCAAGACCCCCGTCAGTAGCCTTATCCTGTTCTTGTTCAAGTGTAGGAGTTCGGCAGTTCGCTGTGGGTTGTATCTTGGCCAGAGTGCTTTTGAGACAAGACAGCCCAGTATCGCTGCCCAATGTCTGTCTGCCGCCGCCCTTTCGGTTCTTGTTAGTTCAGAGAGAGCAAACTGGATAGGCTTGCATATGTCTGTCACCGCGCAATTAGCCGGCAGCGCTGATCCGGCTCTAGCACACTCGTCAGCCATCTCATTACCAGACACTCCCGTGTGTCCTGGCACCCAGGCGAGTCTGATGGAGTGATGCTGACATTGGTTCAGAGCTGCGGCCGTGTTTCGGGTGAGCTTGCTCTTGACTGTGTTCGTGGACAGAGCCTTTATTGCGGCCTGACTGTCGATGTAGATTGATATGTTCCTTGCAGGTCCCTCCAACGTGTATATCAATTTGATCGCTTGTCAGACAGCACAGATCTCTGCTTGGAACACGCTGCACCAATCTGGGAGGCGAAAAGAAAGCTGCACAGCTGGGTCGCTGGCGTAGACCCCCGCTCCTGTGCCTTCTTCCGTCTTTGATCCATCTGTATAAAACGACAGCTCGTTCCGCCTTAGAGGGGTTTCTTGCTGCCATTCTGTCCTGTCCGGGAAGACTGCCGTGAAGCTGTCATTCCATTTGTGTTCTTGGATAAAGTAGTCGTACTCCTCAGCCACAGCTGTGAGTCCTACCGAGAGTAGGATAGTGCTGTGCCCTTTGGCAACCGGTTTGAGGAGGCTCAGCGCCATCAGCCTGACTGCGCTCCTTGCTGCCGCGTGCTGTAGGAATACGCCTATTGGGTCCAAATTCAGTATGACGTCCAAGGCCGCTTGAGGGGTAGAGCGTACACACCCTGTGATTCCCAAGCAAGCAAGTCTTTGCACCTTTTGGAGATTTCGCAGGTGAGAGTCAGTGCGAGCAGCTTCCCACCATACCAGACCTCCATAGGTTAAGATGGGTCTGACGACTGCAGTGTAGAACCATTGAATGATTCGCGGCTGCAGTCCCCATCTTTTCCCAAACGTTTTCTTGCATACATAGAAGGCTTGTAATGCCTATTTCATCCTCTCCTTCGAGTTTCTCTTCCAGGAGAGTTTGGAATCGAGGATTACTCCCAGGTACTTTGCCTCCTTTGATAGCTTGAGCTGCGTTCCTCCTAGTGTAGGAAGTCTGAAGCTCTCTATCTTAGTCTTCCTTGTGAACAGAACGAGTTCAGTCTTTTGTGGGTTTGCCCCCAGACCGTTCTTTTCTGCCCAACGCAGCGTCAGGCCCAGTGCGTTCTCCATAAGTTCACTGATTGTGGCAAAAATTTGCCAGTTATCAGTAGAACAAGGTCGTCCGCATAGACTGTGACGTTACATCCTGTATCTTTTAGTCTTAACAGAAGGCCATTGAGGACAAGGTTCCACAAAAGGGGAGAAATGACTCCCCCTTGTGGGGTTCCTCTAGTAGCCTTCCTTCTTATTGTCGAGGTGCAGAGCTGGGCGTTGATCACCCTGCAGCGAAGCATATTGCCAAGCCATTGGGTGATCGTCGGGTGTGAGCCAATTTTGACTAATGCAGTCGTTATTGACTCGATCCTGACATTTTTGAAGGCACCTTCTATATCTAGAAAGGCCGCCAACGCAAACTCCTTTCTCTTCAAGGATCTTTCTATTGCGCCAACTACCTCATGTAGTGCGGTCTCAACTGATCTGCCTTTGAGATAGGCATGTAGAACCCCGCTAAAAGCTTGAGGTGTAAGCTTAGTTCTCAGGTACAGATCTAAGACTCGTTTCAGCGTTTTCAGTAAAAACGAGGATAGACTGATGGGTCTGTAGTCTTTTTGTGAGCAGTGGTTTATCTTTCCTGCCTTGGGAATGAAGGCCACTCTCACTTCTCTCCAGCTTTTTGGGATGTATCCTGTGACGAGACATCCCCTGAAGATTTCTAGGAGCCATGGCAGGAGGTGTTGACACACTGTCTGCAGCATGACTGGTCTGATATCATCCGGTCCTCCTGCCTTACTCTCCATACTTATCTCTCCACCCGGTACCCCGCTGATAGTGAGAGTGGAGGTCCCACTATCGTCATGAGCTGCCAGGCAGCCCGGGAAGTGAGTGTTCATGAGGAGTTGCAGAGACTTTTGGCTATCCTTCGCGAAATTGCCGTCCTGGCCGCACAAGAGACCGGGTTTGGCCGGATCCTTTGCTAGCAGCCTCCGAAGTCTGGACGCCTCAGTGGTGCTGGTCAGATCTTCGCAGAAGGCTGCCCATGAGTCTCTTTTGGCTCTTCTGCATTTCTTTTTGAAAATTTTAAAGCCAAGGTGATAGTCATTCCAGTCACCTTGACAATTTCCTACCTTTACTCTGTTGGACAGTGTTCTCGTTTCCTTCCTAATCTGGCCAAGTTCCGGTGTCCACCACGTGCTGCGATTGGGCTTTGGTGTTCGGCTGATAGGGCAGGATTTGAGAAAGGCTGTACAAAGTACTTTTGTTACGATCTGGGTTGATCCCTCCAGAATGTTGGGGTGGCTCATCCGTTCCGCTGGATGGTTTGGAAGAGAGTGCCTGACATACCGTGAGAACTCATCCCAAACCGTTCTTTTTTGGATTCCTGAAAGGCAATTTTTCCTTTCGGGACCATCTTACTTCAAACACTATCCTGGAGTGATCTGAGAAAGAGCACTCTTTGGATACGTGCCAGTTGTCTATACATAGAGAATCGCTGTTGGTCGCTAGGGTAACATCAATAACCTCTGCACGGTTCTTGTTGCGGAATGTGGGGTGATTACCCTTGTTACACACAACAAGGTTCATGAGCAATGCGAACTCTAGCAGCGACTCCCCCTATCATTGGTGTCCGTGCTTCCCCACAGGGTGTGGTGAGCATTGGCGTCGCATCCCAGGATAACGTCGATACCCCCTTCTGCGCATGCTGAATGAGGGCTTTGACATTGTCCGATGGCGGGTCTTTTTCCTCATACGGTAGATATGCCGAGACCAGGTATAGGTTGGGCCCGTTCCTTCGCTCGCATAGTCCTACCGTCAGGTCGCTGCTACTGTAATGAGAAGAGAAGATAACATTAAGTCCAGCCCTTATCACGATACAGGTTCTTGACTTACCCACAGTATGTGGGACAAGGAGGTGGTATCCGCGAGAACTAAGTCCGCAAACCCTGTCTCGTACGATCCAGGGTTCCTGGACGAGAGCCACATCTACCCCCTCCTTGTCCATATACCGTAGTAGGTCAATCGAAGGGACACTAGAGTGATGCAGATTAATCTGCACCACTTTCAGTCTCTCCGGTTGACCTAACATCCTTGGCGTCCTCCTTGCCTCCGGGAATGAATGCTTTGAGGCTACCCATTCCCATCTTCAGCTGGCCTTGCTTCCGCAGGAGGTGGCTCTTAGATTCTGGACCAATCCTGATCCAGAGCTCCTTGCCGTTTCCTTTGTCACGGGCCAATCCTCTCTTGAACATCCAGTCCCCTGTGACACAGTCCTTGTTCTGGCGTTTGATCATGTCCAGAATGGTTCGATACTCCATGATTGGAGGTGGGATCCAAACCTTAATGATCGTTCGCTCAGGGACTTAGTCAGTGGGAACGACGTCAATCTTCTCACCAGGCCAAAGTTCACCAACGCTATGGATAGTGTCTTTAAGGAACCGCAGGGATTCCTCGTTGGCACAGGCCACAGCCCTTAAACCACTTGATGCCATCGAACTCGGCCAGGAACGGATTCACTGGTCGGCACATGGCGTCATGTAGTGCCTGGTTGATCTTCTCCTCCAGCTTGAGCCAGTTCTCGACTGTGAACTTCCCTTCCGGGTCGTTCCTGTCGATAATGACTGCCTGCAGTTCCGGCTTGGAGCTGAGGCTGGCCAGAATTCCTTCTGGGCGCAGCAGTTTGCTATCCGACGCCTTCCCTGAGTCGTCCGATCTCTGCCTTTTGCTGGCAAAGGGGTTCTTTCGCTTTCCGACCGGTCCCTCCTTCTTGGTGGGTTTGGTCGGAACAGCTGTCTCAGTGGCCTGGGAGTTGGGCACAGGTGCTACCGCCGTCTTCGATGTGGAGGGAAGTAGCTGCAGCTTGCGTGCTTGCATTCCCTGTGGCCACTGACTTTGCACTCGTGCTTTGTGCTTCAACCCGAGTGCTGCTAGGATTAGCCAGCCTCTCAAATCTCCGCACGTTGTACTCGTGCTTTTTCTTAAGCCTAGTCTCCTGCGCGGTCAGCGTCTCCGGACTGCGGCCTTCAAGTCCCCTAAGGAACTTGAGTGCGGCCTTGTATCCGGAGCGCTGTTTGCGCCGGAGTTCGGCTGGGCTTGATTGCCTCTTATCAATGGGCGGGTCTGAAACCGGGGCCACGTCGACGGAGTCCATGTTCTGTGGCTCATCATTTAACGGCATTCGAGCCAACGCTTGCGCTAGCTCTGATTCCGTCAGTGATGGGCCTGTGAACACGAACTCCGAGTCAGTAGCCAGGGGTTCCAGCACCACTCCATCCTGTCTTTGCAGCGGGGTTGCTGCTCTCAATGTGTGACCGCTGGCGACACGCAGAGAGGATTGCTCCTCACCGTGCCCGCCGGTGGTAGCAGTCACGCCTCCCACCGACGTTTGGGCTGATATCCCAGCCCGAGTTGAATCCTTGAACTCCTTCTCCATGGTTGTCAGACTGGATGACGGGATTGGCTAATTATTTTCTGGGGGGCCACCCCATAGCGTTTTATCCTTAGCCGCCAAGTATACCTCTAGCCATGGTTTCAGTTCGAAATCGAACTTCCACCTTAGCTAGACACCACATTGCCTCGGGCGAGCAGGGGACATTGCATCCCCCGGTCGCCCGGTTCAATGCAGTGCCCATTGCCTAGACGGCACCCTCGGGGAGGGTTCAGCTAGAAGATTTTCGCCAGCTAACAACACTGGAAACTACACTAGAAAAATTACATGGCTTTGGTTTTAAATTAAACGATTCAAAATGTGTGTTTGCTGCATCTTCGATTGAATTCTTAGGCCACATAATTGACGCTCAAGGAGTACATAAATCCACGACACATTGAGGCCATAACTCACGCTCCAAAACCAACTACAATCGAGCACTTGCAACTATTTCTGGGAAAAGCTACATATTACATACCAAATCTAGCAACCATAGAAAGACCAATACGTGACATAATAAAAGGAAGGAAATTCTACTGGACGGCAGACGCAGAATCGGCTTATTGGAAGATCAAGAACATACTAGTATCCGAACATGTAATAATACCATACGATCCGTCACTTCCACTTAGACTAGCAACAGACTCCAGGAAAACTGGACTGGGTGCTGTTTTATCCCATCGCTTTTCCAACGGCAAGGAACGGCCAATTGCTTACGCAAACCACACAATGAGTGCAACAGAACAACGATATCCAACGATCGATAAAGAAGCAATGGCTATTGTATGGGCAGTACAGAAATTTTTCAAATGCTTATATGCGAGGCACTGGACATTAATTACGGACAATAAACCACCAATGCAAATCCTTCACCCTACAAGGACACTACCGGTGCTATGCATTTCAAGAATGGCTAACTACGCAGACTACTTGAGCGACTTCGACATCACTGTAAAATCTTCGCGACAAAATAGCAATGCTGATTTTATTTTTCGATTATCACTTAACGCAAACAACAGCTAACAAATTAATGCAGTAGAGCTAGATGAGTTTGATACAGCTGCCGCCATTTCTCGAGAAACGAAAAAAGATGATCACTTGGGTCAAATTCTTCAAGCCCTGGAGAGCGGTCGTTGCCTAACTGAAAGCGGATTTAAGACACCGGAGACCAAATACAACCTGTCATCGGGATGCCTAATTTTCGGGCACCGTGTGGTCATTCCACTCAAACTTCAACAACGAGTTCTGGATGAACTACACCGAGCGCATCTAGGTGTAGTAAAAATTAAGAGCATTGCGCGATCTTTTGTCTATTGGCCAGGAATTAACAAAGACATTAAAAAGACTGCAAAGACATGCGATTTCTGTGCACGAAATGCTAGCCTACCTCCAAAATGCTCGGATCATCACTGGGAATATCCGAAAGGGCCTTGGGAACGCATTCACATAGACTACGCTGGCCCAATGGAAGGTATGATGTTGCTTATCATTTTAAACGCCTACTCAAAAAATCAACAACGGCATCGGCAACAATAATACTATTAGAGGAAGTATTCACAACATACGGAGTGCCATTAATGATAGTTTCAGACAACGGCACCAATTTCACATCGGCTGAATTGAACAACTATCTAGACTCGGTGGGTGTTAAGTATCGCAAGCTTTCAGCACCATACCATCCCGCAACGAACGGATAGGCGGAAAGAAATGTACAGACTGTGAAGAACGCTTTAAGGGCAATGAGTTCAAATGCCAAAACTCTGAAAAGTAATTTAAATAAATTCTTACGCCAATATAGGAATGTACCATACAGTACAATCGGTGAGTCACCTGCTAAGCTGTTTTTGGGGCGACAATTACGCACACGATTGGATCGCACACGACCAGAGAACATTAAAGAGAAAGTATCAGCAAAACATTTCCTGAAATTCAAAGGAGATGAAAGACATTTTGAAGTCAAAGATTTGGTCTATTTTATTTCTGGCATTCCACGTTTGGACAAATGGATTCAAGGAACAGTCATAGATCTAATGGGAAACCTTCATTACAAAATTCTACATAACAACAAAACATAACATAACATAACAACAAAACATGTGTCGGTCTTAATTTTCTGTATCCACAGGGACTATGTTGTGAACCAAGCGCTTCCTTTGGCGTGACATCGTGTTGCATGAACAAGATCGGTTTCAAGACTAATTTCACAACCCTTCAGTTACAAAATTCCTTTTCCTTGATGTTGTTGTTATTTTTTGACATTTTGTTGTTATTTTTCTAATAATTCTGCCAGCGTCGACCAGCCGCTGCTCGAGCGACGCAGGCAGAGTTACTTTTCATCTTTCCCCTGCTTGCCGATGTCCTAAAAAATTGCACATTGTGCGTGCGCTGCTAAAGCGACGTAGGCAGAGACTGTTGCTGTTCGTTGATATCGACGGAGACAGAGGCTGTTTCTGTTCGTTTTTTGTTGTTTCCGTGTCTGTTGAACGAACGTCAAACGCTGCCGCCGGCAGCGGGACAAAATTTGTGCAATGAAACGCAGCAAGCGCACGTGTCAAAGAAAAACAAAACAAGAAAAAATTTGACAATGTCGCTGTCGGCTACTGCTACTGCTAAAACAAATCGTAAGTGTTTTATAACATAATTTATTCTTTTTGAATAAATAAAACTAATGCATTTCTTTTTTTATATATAATATGAATTGAACTTGGAAGCATGCAAGGAGCTTCGTCTGGAAATTCTCTGAAGGCAGTGGTCCGATGGCATATAGTGAAAGCTGCATAAACTGCGTTAATTAGGCATAACAAAACATAATAAAAAATTAACTCTAAAATGTAAAAAAAAAAATAGAAGTAAGTTTTAGCTAACTTGAGGTCAAGTAATGTCTATAAGACACCAACAAACAACAACACACAAAACACTTGCCAAAAACGCAAGGAGCATGGCTCGGTATACAGCTGTTTCAAGAGATGCCAATCTCTATCATCAGTACCGTTTGCTGACTTGACCAGCGATCTCAGCCTAATGTCACTTTTGAGAAGCCAAAACCAGTTGTGAATTTTAGGTCTCAAAAGTGAAAAAATAGCTGTGAAGCTGATCTAGCCCTTTGTGTGTTGTTGTTGCCGTCGTTATTGTGCAAATGCCATCGGCATTTTTATTGCAATAACAATTTTGGTTTTTTGTTTTCTGTTTATGTCAGTAACAAGAGAGTGTTGCCACTATTTCAGAATTTTTCCGGCGTGTAGTCCGTTTATGTTTAAAATGTTTGTTTTTGTGACCTTTCTATATTGTAGAAGTAAGTTTTAGCTAACTTGAGGTCAAGTAATAAAAATGCCGATGGCATTTGCACAATAACGACGGCAACAACAACACACAAAGGGCCAGATCAGCTTCACAGCTATTTTTTCACTTTTGAGACCTAAAATTCACAACTGGTTTTGGCTTCTCAAAAGTGACATTAGGCTGAGATCGCTGGTCAAGTCAGCAAACGGTACTGATGATAGAGATTGGCATCTCTTGAAACAGCTGTATACCGAGCCATGCTCCTTGCGTTTTTGGCAAGTGTTTTGTGTGTTGTTGTTTGTTGGTGTCTTATAGACATTACTTGACCTCAAGTTAGCTAAAACTTACTTCTACAATATAGAAAGGTCACAAAAACAAACATTGTTTAAAAAAAAAAATAATAAAATTCAAGTTAAAAATATATAATTAAAAACATATATTTTTTTTTAATTTTTCTTAATTTTTAAAATTTTTATAGTTAAGGAATCCTTTATGAATTTTGTTAAAAGTCGTTCGGGAATCATTGGGAAATTTTCAGCAAAATTCATGGAAGATTCCTTAACGAAATTAGCATTAGAATCGTTAGGGAATCATTGTGGATTTCGCGGCAGAGTTCCCTAAGGGTTCTCTCCCAGGAAACGCAAGAGAATCGTTTGGGAAAGTTCCCTTTTCCTCGATTGTAGGAACTCACAATGTTAAATACCCTAAGGATTGTCATACAAAATCCTCAATGATTCACCAAGCATAGGGAGACATTCACTAATGGTTCACCAGACAATCTTTGATTAATGACACTGAAGGGAATGCCAACATTCCACTTCGCGTGTATACCACACATAATAATATGTATGTCATGCGGGAGTCCAGGACGCGCCTGTTCCCGAATCGGGCGGCGCCCTGCTTAGCGTCTGTTTCCATATTGGACGGCTTCTTAGATGTCCTTTTCCGGACCGGTAGACAACAAAGAAGGTCCGACCGCTGATGACTAAGGCAATCCAACACCTGAGTAACCAGATTGAGCCCCTGACAAAATGGCTGTTGGGTTAATGCTGCAGTTACCTCCGTCCTATTAAAACTTGGCGAGTATTTAAGTACGTTCAAATCGCATTACCGTTAAGTCGGCTGCACTGGTGCAGTTGAGTGAACTCCTGCTTAGTGTCCGTCCTGGCTCTGAACACAAGCGCCCATAAAGCTTTGTGTCAACCCCCGCATGGACCTCACTGCCTGCATGGGGACCCATGGGGACATCATGGACAACTGTACATATGCGAGGAGATAGCGGCTTAAAGTTTAGACCCATATAGCATGAATACAACAACCCAAACACCTGAGATGAGAGAAGTACCCAACGTATTTCAGAAGAGTGGAGTGACCGCAAGATCGCCGGTCACAACGCCAGCACAAGGCGGTAATGAAGAAGTCCACGTGGAAAGGATGAAAGAGCTGAGCCCGAGGGTACCACACTGTAATGACAGCCAACCACCACTTAGAGCGACGACTCCGGCAGCATGTGCCCTGCCATTAGAGACCCCTAATGCACAGCAGAGTGTAATCCAAGAGCACAATTAATAAGCTAATACTCAAAATACTCAAATGAGAACCCTAGAGGAAGAATCCCTGCTGCAATGCAAAGCCGTGCTGCGCAAAATGAAGCTGGCTATGCTCAAGCAGAGAAACATAAGTATGGATGTTAAGGACTGTGCATCTGAGTTAAGCGAACTCCTCAACGTAATCGCTAGCTACAGAAACAGCTGGAAAAATGCAGAAAAGGAGAGAAGCAATGAAGTGCGCAAGAAACAAATAAAACCAATACAAGCAGAAGACGTAAACGCTACACCGAAATCAGTGCTACAAAAAAGAATCGCCACTAGCCCAGAAGTGCAGGACTCAAACAAGAAGCCGAAGAAAACAGACTTCCAAACTGTCACCCGAAAAAAGGGAACACAAAAACGAGACAAAGGAAAAGACACCACAGCTAATCCAAATAGAGAGTCTGAAAACGTAGGGAGTGGAGCGGTCAGAACAAGGACACGTATCCGTCTAGATGCCGTGTTGATTAAGTCAGCTGAAGGCAAAAGCTACTCCGATGTGCTTCGAGACTTACGTAGGATTGTTAAGCCAGAAGACAGCGAAAGTGACATCTGCTCCATCCGGAAAACCAGAACAGGCGACATGCTACTGGAATTGTCCAAAGGAAGCAAAACACAAAAGCTGTGCGACGCTATCCAAGGAACGCTCAAGGAAGTGGCAACAGTGAAGGTACTCAGCCCAACCGTCGAGATCGAAATCCGAGACCTAGATAGCCTTTCTGAGGAATCGGAAGTCAAAGCGGCAATAGCGGAGTTAACGAACGGCGCTGCCGAAGAAATAAGGGTTAACATGACAGGCACAAACAGTATGGAGCAACGCCGAGCCTTTATTGTCCTCTCTGAGGAAGATGCGGGAAAAGTTCTGAAAGAGTCCAGAATTAAAATCGGATGGACTCGATGCCGAGTTAAACGCTCAGAAGATATCAAACGCTGCTTCAAGTGCTTCGGTATTAACCACGTCCAGAGCGAGTGCTCAGGATCTGACCAAAGAGACCTGTGCATTAAATGTGGAGAAAGTGGTCATAAGATGAAAGGCTGCACCAAACGTCCACGGTGCTGTTTATGTGCTCACGAGAACCTCAACCACTTTCCGGGCTCAAAAAATTGCGCGATCAAGGTCAGGAAAACCAAATTATGAGAGTCTTTCAAGCCAATCCACATAGAAGCAAAACGGCGGACGCACTACTGTCACCAATAGTCCTAGAACAGCAAGCTGATCTAGTGATAATCAGTGAACAGTACCAGAAGGAAAGAGAGGACGGATTATGGCTGGAGGACTCCACCAAGACTGCCGCTATCTGGGTACCAAACAGAAGCAGTATTCGATACTCGAGTGAGCGACGAGGGGAATGCTTTGTCTATTTAAAAGTAAACGATTTCCACATATTCAGCCGCTATTTAACACTGAGCGATGACACTCAGACATTTGAAAACAAATTGCACGCGATAGAAGACACAGCCTTGCAAATACAGGGAAAATGGATTATAGCGGGCGATTTCAATTCGAGAGCAGAAGAATGGGGGATGCCAGTAACCAATTCCAGAGGTCGGAGGGTCGCTAACATGGCCGGCAGACTCGGGTTAATAGTCGCAAACATCGGTACAACTCCAACCTTCAGTCTAATCGGATGCTAAGGTACGGTTCCTGCCATAACTCTGGTGTCAAAAAATCTGGCATGCAGGATTATAAACTGGAAAGTCCTTGACATCTAAACTGGCAGCAACCACCAATATATCTCATTTGAGGTAAAGGAGAATCAAGCCAGGCTAACTAGAGCAAGACGAAGAGGAAACTTTACCGAAGAAGATGCCCAGAACAGAAATGCAAAAAAATAAATAAATACGGCAATTCGGAAGAGTAAACTATCCAAATGGAAAGCCCTCTGCGATGATATTAACAACGACTCCTGGGGGCTAGGCTATAAGATCTTTATGAAGAAGCTTTAGGCGAGAAGCGCGATTCCCAGTCTGGAGCCATGGAAAGTCCAACGGTTGGTCCTGATAAGCAAGGAGAAAGGTGACCTAACAGCGTTAGGTGGGCAGAAATGATCGAGGTCCAAATTGTTTCCAAACACCAGAATATCTGATTCGCATCATACATAGCTATCTCGAACCTGTTCCGAAGAACTTGTGAGATGGTTCGGAGGGGGCTCAGCTGAGGCCACCAGGCGGGTCGCGGGTTGCGGATAGCGAACGGCCACCCCTCGGGGTGGTTAGCTGCGAATAGCGGGTCTACTCCGTAATAAGCAGTCCCGGACAAACAGCGGGTACGATACCGATCATCGTACCGACAAGGCGTTTGTGTTGCCGCCTTTAAAGCATAGCCTCACACACCCCCAAACTCCCTCACACACCCCCAAACTCCCTCACAAGTACCTACCTCATCCTCTCCCCTTATCTCACTCCGGGCCGGACTAAGAGTGTTACTCGTACCGTGTTGAGAGTCAGCCTGGCTGGGGGCCCGGGTCAAAAACTAGCTCAGTCACTAACGGTGGGCTCAGGCAAGTGGCGACCGCCTGTTCTAACCAGCCTTATCCGGGCATGCGGACCTCTGCTCGGATGGACCTCACCCTTGTCGCGCTAAACGAAACTTTTTTATGGATAAAAAGAATAGAAAATTTAAACTCCCGCAGGATCTCCCTGCGGAAAGTGTTGCCAGACACTTTGAGGACCGCAACCTTGATAGGGAGCGGCCCTCCAACGTGGTAGATCATCCTCCACGTAGCCAAGCTCCGGGCTTAACAGGAGAGTGCCGCCGGCACAGCATAGACGACCAAGTCTACAGCAATCGCGGCAACACGCGCATAGGACCACGGTAGGACCAGCCCGACCGATGCGTCCTGCGCTAGCCGCTGAAAGGAGCACGGTAGGAAATTCCCGACCGCTGCAACCAGCGCGAACCGCTGACGGACGGCAGGGAAAGCGACCCCTGCTGTCAAAGAAGAAGAACCTTCTGCCAGGTTTGGGAGAGCCGGGTGGACTAGATGATCCCCACAGGCGTGAACTCTCCTGTGGATCCCGGATCAAATGGTACATCCGGTATCTCCAGCAGGGGATGTCGCAGGAGGATGCGTTGGCCAAGGCCAAAGAGCGAAGACCGCCGACA
Source organism: Drosophila subquinaria (assembly GCA_037043405.1). Lineage (NCBI taxonomy): Eukaryota > Metazoa > Arthropoda > Insecta > Diptera > Drosophilidae > Drosophila > Drosophila subquinaria. The sequence goes on from JBAMBL010002950.1 coordinate 241,523, forward strand.
CCCGAAGACAGGACACCTGCCAAAAGGTCGAGTAGTGCGCTTACACCGCCAACCGACACCCCTAAAAGGGTGTGCGCGGCGGAGCCAACTGCTCAAAGACCCAAAGCAGGCACACCTGTTAGAGCAGAGCACAAAGCTCCACAATCAGGACGGCAGGAAGCTCTGGATGAGCGCCCCAGCACGTCAGCAGCAGCAGCAGCAGCAGCAGCAGCTGGACCAACAGCCAGGAAGTCCACCTCCTCGGCGCCCACTGAGCCTCGCGCATCCTACGCGGCTGTCGCGAGTAAGGTGAAAGTGGCCGTGTTGCCTGCGGAGTATCCCCAGGTAATTCTCAGTCGCGGGGATCTTTCCGCGCTTGAGGAGGCCATCCTGGATCAGGTCATACTGACAGGGTGGGACACTGCCGTTTCCTTCCTTGGAATTCATTTCCGGGTAGGCCACCTGGTCATTGAGTGCACAGACCAGGACTCCGCAGACTGGCTGTCGACGGTAGCAACAAAGCTACACACGTGGAAGGGCGTACCCCTTGACTGCAGGATGGGGGATGACATCCCGTCACCCCATACCATCACGCTCTACCTGCCGAGAAGTGCGGACAGGGAAACTGACGACTTGCTGGTTATGCTGAGTAACCAAAACAAGATCGAGACTGACGCATGGAGGGTCATCTCAAGAAAGGAGGAAGGAGGAGGAGCCCTGCTGGTACTTGGCATCGACGAGTTGGCCAGGGAAGACATAGTGACCAGAGGTCACCAGCTTTTCTTCCGCTTCGGGAAAATCCCCGTTAGCGGATTGAAAAAGACGGCGGAAAAGACCGCACCCGCGAGCGAGGATCTCCTTCCAGCGGGACTGAATTCGGAGCCGTCCCCGGCTGCGAGCGGATCCAGCGTCTGTTCGGCAGGTCCATCCAAATTGGTGGAGGATCTTGCCGAGGACGAAGATCTGGCGGATCTTACACTGGATCCCGCCGCAGTTGAGGAGATGGACCAGCAGCCGGCCATGTCGTCCCAGGAGTTGAATGACGAACTGGAAGAAGCGGACGTCACTCTGACGTCACGCGATGACGAGGGGAACTCCCGGCCCCCCTCGTCATGTGATATGGAGCCGCTGTTGTAGTGCGATGACGCAAGTCATCAGCACTAAGCTAGCCCAGGTGAACATCCACCGTGCGAAGGCGGCCTCTGCCGTCCTAGCCAGGATGTTCACCACCCAACACCTCGGGCTAGCTCTAGTACAGGAGCCATGGGTTAACAATGGCATCAAAGGCCTGTACACAGCGGACGCAAAGGTAATCTGGGACCAAAGAGACCCGGTACCTAGAACATGTATAATGGTGAGGAATTGTATTAATTATACCATCCTTTCAGAATTCCTAAGCAGGGACTGCGTGCCAATAGCAGTGCAGACGGCTGGAAACACCCGTACCACCGTGGTGGCCTCGGCGTATTTCGCCGGCGATGAAGCCTGTCCGCCACAGGAGATCATTGGACTGGCAGAACATTGCGCCAGGGAGAAGCTCCCCCTGATCATCGGGTGTGATGCCAACGCTCATCATGTGGTCTGGGGAAGCACAGACACAAACACAAGAGGTGAGTACCTTCTTGACTTTATATTTAGATATAATTTAGAAATTGGAAATGTCGGTGCCACACCGACATTCGTAACTAGAATCAGGGAAGAAGTATTAGACATCACCCTGATAAGTAGGTGCCTTAAGCCACACCTAAGCAACTGGCATGTCTCCATGGAGGAATCTATGTCTGACCATAGAATCATCCTCTTTGAGCTGCAGGTCAACACAGACAGTAGCGCACCAGCCCGTAACCCTAGGAAAACAAACTGGGACAAATTTAAAACGACCCTACAACTCAATCTCTCCAATGAAGAGATGGGTATACCCCGTACACGATTGGAATTAGAAAGAGTTGTAGGCAATATAAACAGCAGCATAACAAATGCATTTGAAGAAAGCTGTCCTTTTGGAAGGAAGCGCATAGAAACGGACGCACCTTGGTGGAACGATAGCCTTGAGAGACTACGAATCATCACCCGTCGCCTCTTCAATGGGGCGAAAAGAGACGGGACTTGGGACTCTTACCGTGAAAGCCTGACCTCCTACAATAAGGAGATAAGAAAGGCCAAACGGAAGAACTATCGCGAGTTCTGCGAAAGTATAGAGAGTACAACCGAAGGTGCCCGTTTCCACAGGGCACTTTCAAAACGTACGCCTGAGGCAAATTTAGCTCTGAAACGAAGGGATGGCACCTTCACTAACAGTAGTGTAGCGAGACTAGAGCTCTTGTTTGAGACACACTTTCCGGGAAGTACCCCGGTACAAGAAGATACAGTCGATGCAAGAAACATGTCTAGGCCAGTGTCTGCCGACTGGAAAATCGCCAAGTCGACAGTCACAACAGAACGGTTACAATGGGCAATTGGTACATTCCAGCCCTATAAATCGCCAGGCCTTGACATGATATCACCATCCTTTCTACAGCAAGGGCAGGGCATACTCCTCCCCATTCTTAGAAGGATTATGATTAGTAGCCTTGCACTCGGATATATACCAAGAGCATGGCGTAGAGCTAGGGTGGTCTTCATCCCCAAGGCAGGGAAGAAAGATATCACCAGCCCCAAGTCCTTCAGACCCATCAGTTTAACATCGTTTTTGCTGAAAACGATGGAGAAGCTGGTGGACTACAAGATAAGAAGTACTCTTCTGATGCAAACTCCGCTGCAACCAATGCAGCATGCATACAGAGCAGGCCGATCCACGGATACGGCACTATATCAGCTACACCGCACCTTAAGCACAGTGGTTGATAATAAGGAGGTGGCCATTTGCGCCTTTCTGGACATAGAGGGTGCCTTCGACAACACATCTCACGGTGCTGTCCAGGCTGCCCTGACCAGGAGGGGCCTAGACACAACCACTAAAAGATGGATTTCCTCACTGCTGGCGTCTAGACAAGCCACGGCAACAGTTCAAGATAACACTGTTACTGTCACAACCACAAAAGGTTGTCCTCAAGGGGGTGTTTTGTCTCCTTTACTTTGGAGTCTACTAGTAGATGAACTACTCCAGAAACTTGCCGGCTATGGAATTCAATGTCAGGGCTACGCTGATGACATTGTCATCATAGCACGAGGCAAATTCGAAGAAACACTCTGTGACATTGTACAATCAGGTTTGCGGATAACGAGTGACTGGTGTGGAGAGGTAGGCCTCAACCTCAACCCAGCCAAGACGGTCATCGTTCCCTTCACCAAAAGGTACAAGCTGCAGAGAATGAGGCAAATAAGGCTGTCAAACAGCATAATAGAAACAAGTAAGGAGGTTAAGTACCTAGGAGTCACTTTTGACAGCAAATTAAACTTCGGCTCCCATGTAAAGAACGCGATATCAAAGTGCTCTAGAGCACTTTACACATGTCGCAGTATAGCCGGGAAATCATGGGGCACATCACCGAAGATAATCAGATGGCTATACTTAATGGTAGTCAGGCCAATGCTCACATACGGAGCAATAGCCTGGGGTGATAGAGCACAACTCATCACCGTCAAGAAACAGTTGCAAAGACTGCAACGAATGGCCTGCGTATGTATGACAGGGGCTATGAGCACCTGTCCGACAGCAGCCATTGAAGTTCTAATGGAGCTCACGCCACTCCATGTGGTCATCAGACTACACCAAAGAGCGACTCTTCTAAGGATGGCACGGGATGGAGTTGGAAGTAGTCACATCCTTAGTCTAAGAGACGCAGAACTGCTATCAGGTGATCTCCCCTTGCTTATGCAACCAAGGGACGAGATGACAGCCGTACATACGTTCGAGCAGAATTTCGAAGTGAACCTGAGTAGCAAGAGAGAATGGACAACACTTGATGAGGTCCATCCTATGCGACAGCACACCATAAAATGGTACACCGATGGATCTCTCACAGACCAAGGCACAGGACTTGGAGTTGTGGGCCCTCGGATATCATACCATGAATCCCTAGGAACATATACCAGTATCTTCCAAGCTGAAGTATGTGCAATAGGGAGGTGTGCTGATTTTAATCTCAATAGGAACTATCGGAATAGGGATATAGCCATTCTATCCGATAGCCAAGCAGCCCTTCATGCACTCGATAAGGCGAAAGTAACGTCTAAAGTAGTGTACGAGGTACGAATCAAGCTGAACCAACTGGGATTGCATAATAGGCTAACCCTAAGATGGATCCCAGGTCACATGGATATAGCAGGGAATGAAATGGCTGACAAACTAGCCAGAATGGGGGCTAGCAGACCCCTAATAGGTCCTGAACCGTTTTGTGGAATTGGAAGTCACACAATTCGAGAGTACTTACGTAATGAAGAGAGACGACTTCAGCAGTCGCACTGGTCTGAGACCACAGGTCTCAGACAAGCTAAACACCTCCTAGGCAGCTACAACCCTAAGCGGTTCAAGCAGGCAATTTCACTAGGAAAGAACAGACTCAGAATACTAACCGGTCTGCTGACAGGGCACTGTAGACTGAGAAGTCACCTATCCAAATTGGGCATTGTAAGGAGTAGAACCTGCCGTTTCTGCAACTGTGAGGAGGAATCCTCATCGCATATACTAGCAGAATGCACTGCTCTATCTAGACGCAGATGTAGTCTTCTAGGGAAATATGTCATACCTATTGGGGACATTGTATACCTCAATCCGACCAAAATCCTCGACTTCGTGCGAGAGATCGGATTGATGGATGAGCTATAAGCTCAGAAGGGGGCACAATAGATCCAAAAGGGTCGCGGTGCAGGCTCCCCCCCATTAATAATAATAGCTATCTCGAAAACCGAAAGCTAGTGTACCCTACTACTGCAGGAGAGAAATGCATCCAAGTCACAGCCGGAGCTGCACAAGGGTCTATCCTAGGACCAGATCTGTGAAATATAGCCTATGACGAGGTCCTCCGCATAGAGATGCCAGACGACACATTCCTCGTAGGATACGCTGCCGACATGGCAGCAGCTATCACGGCGCGCAGCACAGATTATGCACAACGCAAGCTTACGCATGTGATGATCAGTGTGAAGATCTGGCTGGACACTCGCGGATTTAAGCTCGCAACGGAAAAAACAGAGATTCTTC
>JBAMBL010002952.1:0-25086 GCA_037043405.1 Drosophila subquinaria
TGATTTTCATATAGTATAAATTTTCAAAATTAACATTCAGATATCAGGATTATTAATAAAAATAACCTTTTCAATAATAATAGCAATAGGCAATATAAAAACAAGTTTTCAATATTTTTGTTATGTTTTGGCATTGATCAGGCTTTTCATTTAATTTTTATTAAGTTTTATTTAGAGAAATTAGTTTTTGGTTTGAGCGGAATGTTTAAACATAGTGTTTGCAGCTTTGCAGATAAGAAAAAGAGTGGAACTTAGCTCTGAGATTGAATAGGATGCCGTAAATGGATTTACTTTTACTTGAGCTTGTTTTAATTCTTAGTCCGGCATAGATTTGCCTGTGGCATTGATAGAGCTAATTGCTCAATTGAAAAGACTATTTAGGAAATTTAAACTTTATAAGAACCTTTATGGCAACATTGAATTTCAGTTTATCACCACATCTGCACCACTGTTCAGTGTTTGGCCGCACAATTAATTGCGTGAACAAAACGCAATGACTGAGCCCAAGAGCCGCATATTGAATTATTCAAATCGCCTATAATTACGACTCGCTCAACGCGCCGACTGACGCATTTATCAATTAAATGCGAATGCGGCAAATCCAGCAATTGAAACAACCGCGGCAACAACAACATCAACAAACACAGTACAGCACGGGAGCAACAGCAACAACAATTGCCAGAGGGCAACGGCAATTAAATTATTAAAAGTTTGTCATAAATAAAGGCGGCAAGTTGACAATTATTAAAACGTATTACATGCAAGTTGTGCATCACCATCACCAGCGGGCTTATAAAATGCCGAGCGGCTGTTTTTTTTAACTGTTTAATCTCAATTACCAGCGCGAAATATGCAATAAATCTGTTATTGTTTGTTGTTGTTATATGCACACACACACACATATACACATTGTTGTTGTTATTGGTAATTTTGTTGCTGTCAACCGTTTGGGTTCAAGTGCTTGCCGCAGTTGTTTGGAATTGCGCCTCTCGACTTTTTTTTTATGATGTAAGTAATGGCAACAGCAACAAAAAACAATAACAAACAGCAACAAAAAAGAAAAAAAAATGTACATACGTACAATAGAATGGGGCAACATACGCAATTAGTGCTGCGTTGTGGGGATTGTTTCAACATTGCCAAATTGGCTTTGGCTTTGTATTTTTTTTATTTTATTTTTGTTTTTTATTTGTATTTTGTTAGGCTCAGTTAAGGCCATTAAGCACATAATTGCAATTGCTGTACATAACACAAAGGAATTAATTTTGATTTTGACATAAGATTTGTAGGTATGAGTCGGCTGTATCTGTGTGTGCCCGGGGTGTTAAAAACAATTGCATGCTAAACTGATAGGAGCTAGGAACTTGGCCTTATGCCTGTAAATTAAATGTAAATTACTAAAAGCAAAACACAAAAAACTTGGCTAAGGCAGTTTTGGCTAAAATGAAAAAGTCGCACGCAGAGTTTTCTGGCCAACAAAATAAGTTGAGAAACTAAAATGCCTTTACATGTGGCAAAAACAGAACAACCTTTGCCATTCTGAATGTGTGTGTGAGACTTTTGTAAAGTCAATCAATATGAATAGGCAAATGTAATTTGAATGAAACTTACACTTTTTCTAAACCAAATTCCATTTCTGTTGCCTTTATTCGAACAATTCCTGAAATAAGTGGCTTTTCTTCACGATTTTAATTTAGTATGTTTCTAGTAAAACTTTATCTAATTTACCACTCGATTTTAAAATAGATATTCACCCCATTTGCCACTTTTGATAATGAGATACAAAACATGTATAGATACAACCTCATTTATCAGACTTTAAATGGCAATCAATTGAAATGTATTGAAAGAAAAGTAGCCATTTTGTGGCAGTTAATTATGACCCTTAGAGGGGGTGTACTTTGGAAAGGAATAGGACAATAATTACGTAATAAATCTGGAATGAATGATTCCAAGAAAAGCGTCTGAGAAACGATTAAATATTTGACTAGAAATATAATTAACAATTAAATGTGTTTTGCACTTGAATATAATTTAAACATAAATGGATTTCTGTAATTACTTTAACAGTTAAAAAGTAATTAAGTGAGTTTTGTTTGTTTTTTGTTAATTGAACAGTTAAAAAAATTAAATCTTATTTGATTTTCAGTTGCTTACTGAAAATTACTTATACGGCTAAGTAATTAAATTACTTGAACAAAATTTAGTAGTAAGAAAAATTGCAGATAAAAAAATGTTAATGGCCAAGTTCTTTTAGAATGTGAATGCTCTTAGAGCTTAATAATATTAATTTCGAAGCTCATTTATAATAATTTTTAATAGTGTTAATAAAAAATAGAAGTAAGTTTTGTTAATAAAAAATGTTATGTAAGTTTTATGAATCTTAAAAATGCACAGTTTAATTTGAACAATGATGATAGATAGATAACAGAGTTTTAATGCCTTTGTTGTCGCATTATCACCTATCTTCTATTTATTTATGCACAAGTTACTAATATACGGCCAGAAAATATTTATTTATAATATTAATTGTGCATAAGCAGTTAACGTATATCATTTATTGAAAGTATTGTTCGTGCTGTGGCTGCGATTGTACATTTACATTGTTAGTCGTGTTATGATTTTTAAATATTAATTTCGCTTTTTATGCTTGTACTAACAAGAACAATCAAATGAGCAGAGTATTAAGGTTGAGCCAGTTATTGCATAGCTCGACAATTTAAATACCCTTCATTTGCACAAATATCCAGAATAGCTAACTGCGTTCTGAAGCTGACAGTTTGTGTGAATTGCTTGAACTTTTGTTTCGTTACTTCAAATCCGATTGCTCTGCCCTTTTAAAAGTTATTTGATGAACTACCAAAAAGTATTCGGTTTCTTTTGTTGGGTTATGAAGCCAAACCAAACAAAACAACAGAAAAGAAAAGAAAATAAAACAAAACAATTTCCATGAACTTTGCTCTTCTAATTGACTTTAAGGCGCCTTTACGACGATTAACTCGAATGTATCTCACAGTTACACGACGCTGTACAACTTGCACCTACGTGTCGGCAAGGGCTGCGAAAAATCGCTAAATACGCCACTCACGCACACACACATATAGAGAAACTCTGGCATACACTTTGTTAATTTCATTTAAAGTTCTGAGCCTCGTCTAAGAGTCGGCTGTAAATTTGCCCACCAGCCATCCTGTCTGCCTCATTTTGTCAACACTATTTTTAATACAATAGACAAGATTTGAAGAATTGCCGTTTTCGAATAATTTATAGAAAACAATGCATCTCGAACGCGACGAAAAATGGAAGTCATGTTTGACTTCATCTTGACAAAAACGAAAGTCTGCGAAATGTGGCGAGTAATTAAAAATAAAATACTCTTAAACCATAATAAAATAATGTAGTTTTCCATTTTATAAATTATTTTGACATGTTACCATAATTTTTTTTTATTTTACAAGTATTATTAGTAATTTGTAACGTGACATCGCGAACGTTACAAGATTTCCACCTAGTTTGCTTCAAGAATATATCCATCAAATTTTATTCATTATATCGACAGCGACTTGTAAAACTTTTTTAAATTAAATTTTCAATATATTTCTATGTATTAAAATGGTTTACGTTACAATCTTACTATCTCACTAAGTGTAATCGATAGAATAAAAACGGTCCATTTTGGAAATCAATTTTTAAGAAAAAGGCCAAAAATATTGAAAAAGTGAATTTATTCCTATATAGAATCCATATGTTCATCCTATTGAATTTCTTCTTTCGAATATTGTTTAAATAAATAACTTGAATACGGTTTTGGAAGAAAATTTCACAAGATGTGAGTTTTTAATCAATTTTACGTTTTTGGGCGAGGTGGACCTTTTTCTGGAAATGCCCACAAACTCGCAAATTTTCGCCAGAACGGCAGAGGCAGCGACTCCCAAATGTATGCTACGTTTTTCAGCATTTTTCTTGCTGCGCTGACTTTGCGGTGCGCTGTGCGTCGCTACCTCCCCCTCCCACTGGACACTCATTCTCCAAATATATTTGTTCTGCTGGCTGGCAGGACTCGTTGGGCAGAACTTGTATACATACTTGGTCATGGTGCCTTTGCTGCTGCTTTTGTTGTTTGTTTTGCAGATCGTTGACATTTGATGTCACTGTGTCACCGGCATATAAAATTAAATCTATTAAAATGATGCAGACCCGACTCCAAGCCATGGTCAAAAAACTCAGTGAGGGACAGAGTGAGGCAATGAGAGAGTAAGCGGGCAAATCGCTGGCATTATATGCGTAATAAAAACTTGTGGTCGGCCTTCGCATCTCCCGTTGACGCTCAACGCTCAACGCAAGCAATGCTGGAGTCGGCACATCAAAATAAAGAGTGGGAGAAAGGACAGTTTATTGTGCTGTTTGCGATTTGCCAGCTGCTTGTTATACCTCAGCATAAAAGGGTATTACTCTCATTGTAATAGGTTTAAATGAGATGAGTTATAATATTAAAAGTATAATATTGCAATGTGTATAAGTATTGTTAATAGAAATCAACAACCTAATATAATTGTTAGAGTACTATTAAACGTTCTTTTAGTGTAAACATTAATAACATAAACATATATTCACATCCATTCCCATTTCTCTACAACAGAGCTAATTCTAATTACGTATTCAAATTTTCAACTAGTTATTTCAGCAAATTTTATAACTTTAATTATTTATTTTTGAAATTTTTTTTTTTGAAATTTGTATTTATTTTATTTTTTTTAATTCCTAGAGCTACAAGCTTACGCTTATTTAATGCAGTAGTCACTATTACAACGTTGGTTTTTTTTTAATATTGTTAACAAAAAAACAATATTTAATATTGTTAACAATAACAAAAAAAAGAATAGGTAACATATAACCGTACACAATTCAAATCCAAATTATAGTTTAAAACTTAGTTTAATTAGTTTAATTATTTTGATTATTTTAACGATCTATTGTGGTACATGTATTATAAACTAAATAGTACTATTACTATTACTATTGTTTTTTTTTTTTTAAATATATTTTTTTATTTAGTTTTATTTTTATGAAAATATATACACCCAGCGACAAAAAAAAGCCACACTCTTTCTTTTTCTATAACAGCTATTGAAAGTCAAGTATTCAAATTTAAAAAATATATTTGGAAAGGTCATCTAAATTCCGTAACTTCCTTAACCCGTAAAGTACCCATTGAAATATTCGAAATTTGAAATAAAGTCAACTTTCAAAACTTTTTTCCTCGATTTTTCCAAAACAATTTTTGATGCAAAAACATTCTTCAAACAATTTTAGGAGTGACTGCAAAAAAAAAATTTCAAAAATCTTTTCGCTTATATTTTTTATAATTTTTTGAAAATTGCTAAAAAGCCACTTTTTGCGTAAAAACAGAATTTAGATGACCTTTCCAAATATATTTTTTAAATTTGAATACTTGACTTCCAATAGCTGTTATAGTAAAAGAAAGAGTGCGGCTTTTTTTTTGTCGCTGGGTGTATAATATTCAATATAAATTCTTTCTTCACTTCTGTGAATAAATGTATATGGAATGGTTTTACTCCTCCCCTTTATGTAACATAAAAATACACAAAAATGTAAAGTCAACATACTTTACATACATACAAAGTTATAAATTCTTTATACAATTTTGTATATATATATGTATATATAGAGTAAATTTCATCAGTAAAGAGATTTTTCACCAAAATTGGAAAGCCTTATACATTCTGTTATGAATTCGAAAATTGATTTTCGATCAAGGTTTTGTATTTATAAATACACCAAAGTGCATGCAATATTCGATTTAGTTCCCTTTTTGTTTTTCCACTTCATTTTTGGGGTTTTTAAAGTTTACAGTCAAGGTTTAGGGGGCGTGGCAGGGCCGTCAGCGCCCGCATTGGGGACAACTGGCGGTCTGTGCGTGACAGACGTTTGCTCGCCTGTCACTCGCTACACGCCTGTTTCTTTGTTTCCATTTCTTTCCGTCTGTCTCTATCTCTCTTTGCTTGCTCGCTTATTCGTTGTCTCTTTCTGGCTTACCTGCTGGCTATGGACGTTGCGTATGTCTGTCTGTCTGTCTGTTTGCCAACAAGTTAGTCATTTGCTGTATCAAAAATAAAACGCAAATAAAAAACTTTTACGACATATTTATCTTTTCTGGCGTAACCGTCAGAGTCCAGCCTGCCCCGATCGACCGACCGACCGACCGGCCGACTGACTGACTGAGTAACTTTGTGTGTGTGTGCTGAATTATATTTAAAGGTGCATAAATGATGATAAGACAGAAGACAGACTCACACACACACACTCGACGCACTCAACTGTGTGATGAATCGTTTGTTTTACATGGTCAGCCAAAGTTGCAAAAGGCAGATTCGATTTGTCACCATCAACTTAATGAAAAACAATCAGCAAAAGTGGCAGACGGCTATTGAAGATTGATATTGATATTGCTCAGCAAAGCAAAACATCATTTGCTGAGAATGTAGATGATTAAGTTATCAGAAGAGCAGGAACATTTTTTAAGATTTACTTAATTTTTTCTTTATATAAATCAATAAAAACCAAACTGAGATTTGCATACATCATCTATTTTCCAAGAAGAGTCATTCACTGTAGTAAGTAAATAGTTTCTTTATGCCCTGCTTTTCCACAAAGTGACAGTTACTTTTTTTTGTTGCTTTGTCATTGGCTTCAGCTAAAGGAATGAGATTCGGAATTCACAAGGATGCTTGACGTCATCAGGTTGCCTACTTAGCTGGCTCGCTTTCTTTAGTCTTCGGCGTAAGACAGCTGGACTTTCAGTCAGACTCCTTGGCATCGCTCCAAGCAGCTCGATTTACAGTAGCCTCTGCCTGTTGGCTCTTCTCCAGCTTCAGGATGGTGAGGTGCTGGCTCAAAACATATCAATTGCTAGAGAATTTGTTTAACTAGTGTTAGTTTCATAACATCCGAATCGATTATACTCGTATACCAAGTAATGGCGCTGTTTCCTCTGACTCAAGTTTTACACAGGTTTCTTCAATAATAGTCGACTTGGCCCGGTGTTTATTTGCATCTTAAAAGTGTTACTCTACAGAGCACTAGCGATGATTTTATTTCTTCGAGTTGAAAGCTCGTAACTGCTTACAGCAGCGGTGGGCACGCATGGGCTCTGAGAGCTAGCGGCTGCTCCCGAATTTAGATTTCGTGCCCACCGCTGGCTTACAGTCTCTGACGGTTGTAAAACTACTTTCCAGTTGCTTTCAAAATTGCATTGCGATTTTTTGCATACGGCACTGCGCAAAACAGTGAGTTTTATTTGGTCTGAAAAATTGAGACATTTTAGCGGAATGTGCCGAGTGCCAAAATTTTGTTTAAAATAATTTATGTGTTAAACTTAATATTATTCGTCACAAAATTGGATATCAGAAACTTTGGGGCATAAAAATGTTTTCGTCACTAGACTTTTACCTCGTAAAGAGGTTTTTTTTTATGGGATATCATATTTTTTAATAAGATATCAGAAATTTTTATATTGCAATATTTAATGTGATTTGATGTGTAGATTTTTCTTATATTGTTAAAATGTGGGAAAAAATACCTTATATAACCTGTAGTTGTTTACCCTTATAATTAAAAAAAAAACTTTTTAGGTATGCCTAAGAGCCCTTCGAAATACCTTTTCAACGATATATAGATCGCATCTGTAGCTTCTATCGTTTGGATGCTATGGGGTTCTTAGCGGTTTTTAGCGATTTCCCGCTAAACCAGCGATTTTTCGAAAAAGTCGTAGAACAAACGATTCTATATTTTTGATTAAAAAATTATTTATCTGCCGCAAAAAGAATTCACCACTTGCAAGCAGTTTATTTCCACATTACGCTGCAAGCAGTGTACATACTGCATATGTACGTGCAGTAGTGTAAAGGTAAAAGGTATATTCAGTTAATAGGTAATATCTTGTCCAAACGAATTTTGACAGATATTTGTTATATGTCAAAAAACGCGGAATCAAATTGCCTATGATATATAACACATTTTAAAGTGATTTCAGGTGTAGATTTTTCTTAAATCGCCAAAATGTGGAAAAAATACCTTATTTCACCTGTAGCTGTTTACCTTTTTACTTAAAAAAAAACGTTGAAGGAATGCCTAAGAGCCCTTCGAAATACCTTTTCAACGATATATAGATGGCATCTGTAGCTTCTATCGTTTGGATGCTAGATTTTGGAGCGGGAACAAGTCCTCATTCAAACTTTTAAGCTAAATCAACGATTTGATACTAACAAACAGACAAACAAACAGACTGACTGTTCATCTCGTTTTGAGAAGGGCACCAAAAATTTCAAAATTTTGTATCTATTGAACCAGTGATCGGATTTTAATGATCAAGGTGTCATTCGACGCGTATTTTTGATTAGAATAGTAAAAATTAAAAAATCAAAAAGGCTCCAACGGCCCCATTAGCTCCAATCATTAAAATAATGCCCCTCCCACTTACACCTGTTTATCTCACGAACCAGGTGAGTTTTCAAAAGTCTTAGTATGCACATTTGTAAGTTAATTGTTACCTTTCGATCGGTATATAACTCGACCTGATCGGACAGTCATAGCAAATTTTCCATTCTTCCTGTGTATATATGCTAGTCGCTTTCGCACACTTCGTGCTGCTTTGATAATAGAATTCTGATGAAAGCTTGGATGTTAGTGCAGTTAAATTTACCAAATCTTTCGGAATATGAAAAAAAATTCACTAAATAATTTATTAAGATAAATTAAATTAATTATTTTTTTAATAAATTAAATTATTAAGTCTGGAGAAAATCTATTATTTTATGAAATCTAGACCTGAATCATTTGATTAAGCATTTCATGGTAAGACTGTAACAATATCGGTGAGTGTGTGAAATATTTAAGATATAAAAATTTAAGTATGGTAATCTTACTAAATTAAAGACTTCCTGAGAAGTACCCTTCAAAAAACTATCAGTTGACTTCCATTTTGCTCAATTCAAGTTTGTGACTAAGTATAGTATAGTTTACGACTCTTGGCTCTAGAAACAATAAAGTTGGGTCTTATTTATCCCCCAAAAAAACCTCTTTACGCGGTAAAAGTCTAGTGACGAAAACATTTCCATGCCACAAAATTTCTGATATCCAATTTTGTGACGAAATATATAAATTTTTTTATATATGCTTAAAAAAATGAACATATACAAAGTTAAAAAATAGGCACTCCGCACTTTGCGCAAAAAGTTCAGCTTCTTTGCACTTAAAAAGAACTTTTTGCGCAGTGCCGAATGCCTATTTTTTAACTTTGTATATGTTCATTTTTTTAAGCATATATAAAAAAATTTATATATTTCGTCACAAAATTGGATATCAGAAATTTTGTGGCATGGAAATGTTTTCGTCACTAGACTTTTACCGCGTAAAGAGGTTTTTTTGGGGGATATCAGAAATTTTTGCAATCGCCTCTGCTTTTGACAAAACCACTTTGTCAAAAGGTATTTAGTGTTTATAGAAAAATACCTCAGTACCATGACCAAGGGTCTTACCTATATAATTTAATGTCTCTTTTAGCTGTTAAGTTTAGTTATAATGTTTTATTGAATAAAAAACTATTCAATAACTTTAGTTTTTTATTTACATAGATCTCGTATTTAGCACACACATTTATACCGATAACGCAGACAGATAAATACGTAAATATATTTGTTGTAAATTTTTAATTTAAAATGAAACAACTTAATAATTATGTGATAAGCAGAAAAAAAACACATTCAATTAGAATACGTTGCAGGAAAGTTCGAATATTTTAGTTCATTTGAATAAATGATAACCCGCATTCCTATTAAACAAAATCAAACCGTCTGGCAGCACTGGGTACTTTTGCAATGCAAATGTATGAAGACCAATTTTCTGGTATGCAATATTAAGCAACTCAATATTTATAATTATTATATAACAATTATACTAATATAATTATGTATATATACTAGGGTGTCCCTTATTTGGTCAAAGTCAATATTTTAAAACGCATACGGGCTAGTTCTGTTCATTAGGTCCTAAAGCACTCAGAAATAAATTTTTACCTCAATCGGAGTATGATAACCCGTGCCGACTTGGATCGGAAAATTTAAAGATTATATGGGACAAAAAAATTTTTTTTTTTTTTTATTTTTTTATTTTTTTATTTTGTTTATCAGGTCCTAAAGAACTCAAAACCAAGTTTTCACCTTAATCGGAGTACGATAACCCATTCAAATTTGCATCGAAACATGAAAAAACAGTATTTTAACACTGATTAGACATTTTTCGATGATTTTTCATGTTTCGATGCAAATTTGAATGGGTTTTCGTATTCCGATTAAGGTGAAAACTTGGTTTTGAGTTCTTTAGGACCTAATGAACAAAACAAAAAAATAAAAAATTAAAAAAAAAAAAAATTTTTTTTTTGTCCCATATAATCTTTAAATTTTCCGATCCAAGTCGGCACGGGTTATCATACTCCGATTGAGGTAAAAATTTATTTCTGAGTGCTTTAGGACCTAATGAACAGAACTAGCCCGTATGCGTTTAAAAATATTGACTTTGACCAAATAAGGGACACCCTAATATATACATATAAAAACTTTGAAAAAATTAAAGAGCACATTGTTGCAAGAAAAAACTAAACTGTCTGGCAGCACTGGTTATTTTTGCATCACAAAAATATAACATATGTATGTTTCTGGCATTGTTACTTTGCTGGGAGGTTTTCAATATGCGCACCCAAAAATTTTTAAAAACATATTCAGGCCTGTTCCGGTTTTCACTTTTAACTTTTTAGCATTTAGTGATATGCATTTATTTACTTTGAATTTAGACTAAGGGATTAAAAATGATTGTTTTTCGCTTTATCGGACTTAAACTCATCAACTCAAAGTGATATCAATCCGCTAAATATTGCCGAAAAGTTATTAGAGCAATTTAAAGAAATTCAATTTCGACAAATCTTATCGAAAGTGAAATTCGGAACAGGCCTGATTATAAATATAAACTGCTCAAAATCAGTTTAAGCAAATAGAATACAGTCTGCTAATAAAAAACAATTTTTAGAAAAATTGCTCACGCTGGGAGTTGAACCCGCGTCTTCCGAACATATCAAACTTGACGGAAGCTTACCACCTTAGACAGATCTGACTACAGCGATTCTTTATTTTGCAGCTTAGATTTCTGCCAACACCATTATAAAATTGAAAAACATTAAAAAAAAATCTACTTGGATCATCCTCTAACAAATTAAATGCATTTAAAAATTAAAAAAAAAAAAAAAAATTTTGTCCGTGCCGTGCAAAAATCGGACGCTCTACACTTTGCGCCACTGGCGATCTACAAGAACGTTTTCCTAATTATAGATTTCATTGTTACTCGACTGTTAGTCAAATGTAATTGCTGCTGCTGACCTATTTCAATTCAAAGCAAAACGTATATATTCAGTTAATAGGATATATCTTCCAAGCCAACCAACAAAAATGTATGCATGATGATAATCTACTAACAAATTAACTGCATTTAAAAATAAAAAAAAAAAAAAGTTTTGTCCGTGCCAGGATTTGAACCCGATACCCGAGCTGAGAATTCAGTCAAAAATCGGACGCTCTACACTTTGCGCCATTGGCGATCATTAAGAACAACTGTCTAAATATAGATTTCATTGTTACTGGACTGTTAGTCATATGTAATTGCTACTGCTGTCCTATTTCAATTCAAAGTAAAACGTATATATTCAGTTAATCGGATATATCTTCCAAACCAATTAACAAAAATGTATGCATGATAATAATCTACTAACAAATTAATTGCATTTAAAAATTAAAAAAAATAAAAGTTTTGTCCGTGCCAGGATTTGAACCCGGAACCCGAACTGAGAATTCATCCAAAAATCGGACGCTCTACACTTTGCGCCACTGGCGATCTTTAAGAACAACTTTCTAATTATAGATTTCATTGTTACTCGACTGTTAGTCAAATGTAATTGCTGCTGCTGTCCTATCCCAATTTAATATAAAACGTATACATTCAGTTAATAGGATATATCTTCCAAACCAATCAACAAAAATTTATGCATGATATATCAAAAAACGCGAAATAGTACAAACTATAACATATTGAAAATTAAAAAAAATCGGCTCTAACGTTTTCTCAAAAACAGCCAAAAAAACCTTATTTCACCTGTAGCTGTTTATCCATTTGCCTAAAAAAAAAACTTCGAAGGCATGCCTAAGAGCCCTTTTATACCTTTTCAACGATATATAGATCACATCTGTGGCTTCTATCGTTTGGATGCTATGGGGGTTTTAAGTTTGGCGGTTTTTAGCGATTTCCCGCTAAACTAGCGATTTTTCGAAAAAGTCGTAGAACAAACGTTTCTAGATTTTTTAACAGGAACAAGTCCTCATTCAAACATTTAAGCTAAATCAACGATTTGATCCAAACAAACAAACAAACAAACAAACAAACAAACAGACTGACTTTTCATCTCATTTTCGGAAGGCCCCTAAAAATTTCAAAATTAATTATCTTTCGAACCAGTTGTCCGATTTCGATGATCGAGATGTCATTCGACGCGTATTTTTAATGAAAATTGTAAAAAATTCAAAGAAAATTCAAAAAGGCTCCAACGACCCCATTAGCTCCAATAATTTAAATTTTTCCCCTCTCACTTACACCTGTTTATCTCACGAACCAGGTGAGTTTCCAAAAGTCTTAGTATGCACATTTGTAAGTTAGGTTAATACCTTTCGATCGGTATATAATTCGACCTGATCGGACAGTCATAGCAAATTTTCCATTCTTCCTGTGTATATATGCTAGTCGCCTTCGCACCCTTTGTGCTGCTTTCGTCACTAGCGCGGACTGCCGTCCGCAGTGATACATAAAACATATATTCGATTTATCCCAAATTCTAAGCCAACTTAAATAACCTATAGACATGCCCCCACATTCCTCGCAGTTGTCGACTTCGTCGGCGTCGTCGTCTGGTATGCCAAAGTTTTTATTTGTTATTATATACTTTGACGTGTCAAATAAACATCACACATGTACGTATGTACATGAAACATGTTTTATATGCGCGCGTTCTCTATGAGAGTCCTGCCCGAGTGTATATCACAGTATGTATAGTATGTATGTGTGTGTCCTCACGTGCTGTGGTTGCGCACTCTTTAGAGGTTACAAGCATGAGAAAATGTATGTGTGTGTGCCCGTGTGTGACTGCGGCTCATTTGCATGAATTGTCGCAAGCTTTTAGGCGAACTTCATTGTTTGCCATGCTGAGGAGTTGCACACGCGGCGACATTCTGTGCACAGTAGTGCAAAATACAAAAAAAAAATAAATACATAACAGATAAATAGAGATAAATAGCTGTGGAAAATAAATAAAAACAAAAAAAATGCGTAAAAACATTACAAGAAAGTTTAAATATCAAAGTAATACACGATTGGGAAAACAGAATATTCAATATTTAATAAAATAGTGAATTTACATGAAAACTTTTAGAAATGGACCAGGTTTTATGAATTTTTTTTTTTTTTTTTTATTATACTTTTGCTTTTATTTGCTGGATCTTCTCCTTATCGGGACTAACAGCAAGTTTAAAAATCTTATAATTATAACTTATTTACAGTCTTGACGACTGATTAAGGTCTGGGGGCCCCGATATATTACTGCTGAGCTGGGAGGTCGTTGCGGTGGAGGCGGGTTCGATTGCAAACCCGAGTTAGACGCCTTGCAAGAAGATTTGGATGTGAAGATAGCTTGATGTTGTAGTTCGCCTTCTGTTTTGCTATTTCATCCTTCGCGGTTACAATGTTAAGATCTCTAAGGATGTTCTCGTTCCGAACATACCATGGTGCCCCAGTGATAGTTCTCAGGATCTTGGATTGTGCTCGCTCAATGATATCAATGCTGCTGTTGCTCGCATTTCCCCATAGCTGCGAGCCGTAGGTCCAGATTGGTTTTAGAGTAGAACTGTACAATAGGACCTTGTAGTCCAAGCAAAGGGGAGATCGAGCATTTAAAAGCCAATGAAGGTTAATGGACTTCAGAGCTAAGTGCGTTTTCTTAGCTTTAATATGTTCATTCCAAGTGAGCCGCCTGTCAAGATGGACGCCAAGGTACGTTACTACATCAGCTTGGGGGAGTTGAGTGTTATACAAAGTTAGCGGAGGGCAGGTTTGCCTGTTGAGGGTAAACGTTACGTGTTTGCACTTTTGTTCGTTTATTTTAATACGCCAGTCTGAAAGCCATTTCTCCACTTCCACAAGATGATCAGCTAGTTTTGATGTTGCTTGAATAGGGCATCTGGAACGGCTTAGGATCGCGGTATCGTCAGCAAACGTGGATGTTGTTAGGCGCTCGTTTGTAGGGATGTCCGATGTGTAAATGACGTATAAGGTTGGCCCCAGTACGCTGCCTTGAGGAACTCCAGCTTCAATTATGTGGTCGTCAGACGTAGTAACGTTGCATCTCACTGCATAGACTCTATAGTAGAGGTACGACTCGAGTAGCTTGTGGGTGTAAACAGGGAGTGTCGTTTTGATTTTGTGCATGAGGCCGTCAAGCCACACTCTATCAAAGGCCTGAGAGACGTCAAGAAATATCGCACTGCAGTATTCCCGATGCTCGAATGCAGTACGTACTTCTGATGTTATCCGGTTGACTTGCTCGATAGTTCCATGCTTTTCTCTGAAGCCAAATTGATGTGCTGGGATTACATTGTGTGCTCTCAGATAAGGAATTATGCGCAACAGGAGACATTTTTCAAATAGTTTTGACATGCAGGGTAGTAGGCTTATTGGTCTATACGATGATGGCATTGTATGATCTTTTCCTGGTTTCGGAATCATAATAATGATAGATTTTTTCCATTTGTTAGGGAAATATCCCAGTCTTATGATCGCGTTGAAAAGCTTACAAATGAGGCAAATGGCACAGTTGGGAAGTTCAATAATCATTTTTTGAGTAATTAAATCATACCCTGGAGCCTTCTTTGGTTTCATTTGCTCTTTGATGACTTTTGCAATTTCGCTTGGGCGAAGCTCAGATGGCACGGAATCGGCTGCAGTTTGAGTTGGAGAAGGTGGTAGTACAAAAGAGTTAGTTGCCGGATTTGGTTGAAACACATTACACAGATGAGCAGCAAATGTGTTGGCCCTGTCTTTATCACTTCTGGCCCAGGAGCCTGAAGAGTTTCTTATAGGGATTACTGCTTCGATTGGCGCACTTAGATTTGGATGAGCCCTCCACAATGGGTGCTTTGTGCTGGTTGGCGATAATTTCTGTATGTACCGGCGCTGGGCATCCGCTTCTTCACGCTTTAGAGCTTTGCTGAGCCTGCGTGAGGCATCTTTAAGCCGTTGCTTAGTAGATGGCGAGCGATGTAACTGCCAGTCGCGTCTCAGTCTTCTCTTTTCCAGAACAAGTTGTTCAATTTGAAGATTGGTTTTTTGTTGGTTGTGCTGTGTAGTCACGCTTTGCGGTGTAGAGATCTTGGCTGCAGAGACGAGTATATTTTTCAGTAAATCAGCAGAGCAGTCGATGTCAGCTTCGGTGTTGAACTGTGGGGCTAGATCGAGGTGAGAGCTTACATATTTCTTGTACTTGAGCCAGTTGGTCCTGTGTGTAGTGAGTCTATTTGGATATACTTCAAGTTCCGGGCATTGAAGAAAGTTGATTAGAACGGGCGAATGGTCGGATGATAGGTCTGAAAGTACTTCGGCATTTATCAGATTGCGTGGAATATTTTTTGTCACAGCGAAGTCTATTAAGTCTGGTTTCCTATTAGGATCTGATGGCCAGTATGTAGGCTTACCCGGGGAGACATAGTTGAGTTTGTTTCTTAGTTGTATTATTGCGTTATATAACTGCTTGCCCTTGGGGGTCACAAGGCGAGAGCCCCAATACGTGTGCTTCGCATTGTAGTCTCCTGCTGCTATAAAACGATTCCCCAGTGTACTGAAGAATTGCATGAATTGAGCTTCAGTGATTGCAAAGTTTGGAGGACAGTATACTGCGGCAATAGTAAGGTTGCTGTTGCCCGATTGTAAGTTTATAGATGTAGCTTGCAAATAGTTTGTTGCATATCTCTTATAAAAATGATGTTTGATTCTGTTTCTAATTAAAATACCCGTTCCACCGTGTGCTTTTCCATCCGGATGATCTGTGCCGTAGAATAAATAACCGCGTATTTGGAAGTTGTATTTGTTTGTGAGATGCGTCTCTGAGAGCAGCATTACGTCGATGTGTTTGTCGTATAGAAAATGAGTTAGCTCAAGTTTATGCCGTGAAACACCGTTTGCGTTCCACATTGAAATTCTTAGGGCCGCCATTGATTATTTTGACTGTTGAGATGCAAGCATCTGTATCAATGTGTTTTGATTTTGCATAAGGTTTTGCATAGTTGTTTTCATAAAGGTTACAAAGTCCATCATACTTTGTTGCAGACTGAAAATCATCATTTCTATCGAGCTTTGAGGCTGCTGCTGAACGCTTGCCAAGTTTGGCTCTGCTTGGATTACATTTGGGAGCGATGTTGAAGGAGTTGGTTTGTTTATGCCTGATTTTACCGCGCTGGCATAAGAGAAGCCATTGATAGTGTTGATGGGGCCAAATGAGGACCTGGCTGTTTTGGCAAAGAAGACATCGGGTGTTGTTTGAGATGGTATAATTGCGTTTGACATGTGCTGGGAACGCGTTGGTGGAACTCGCCGCATACGGGATTTCAATTCTTTATACACAGGACAACCTTTGTAGTTAGCTGTGTGATTTCCACCACAGTTTCCACACTTTTTTGTGCTGGGATCCTCTTTATTGACTTGGCAATGGTCAGAGCCATGGGAGTCTCCACAGGCAACGCATACTGACCGAAGCGTGCAGTAAGTCTTAGTATGCCCATATTCCTGACAGTTTGAGCACTGTACTGGACCGTTACGTTTGTGTGGCTCTTCAACCGTGATTCGGCGATGCAACAAGAGCTGAAGTTTGTAGATTGGGTGGACTTCGTTTTTCTTCAAAGTTTTGCTATCTGGTTCTAGCTCAACTTTGAAGAGAGGTTGAGGTTTTTTGTTTTTATTTATAATATTCGATACTCTCGCAGCATGGAAACCTTTTTCTTTTAGAGCACTTGTAATTTCAGCAGGAGTGACATCCGGTTCTATACCTTTGAGGATCACCTGCAGGCCTTTGCTACTTTTCAGTTGGTACGTGTAGAAATTCTTCTTGGCCTCAGTGAGGTAATTGGTGGCCGTACGAAATTCTTTTTCAGTTTTGGCTTGCAGTTTTATTTCATGAATATTCCCCTTTGTTAAAGGAATGACATGAAAGTTGTTGTTTCCAATAAGTTCAACAAATTTATTTACAAGCGCATTGGATATCTTCTCCCGAATGTATATTGGTGGAGGCTTTGGATTTCTTGGAGCCCCTTGTCCAACTTCGGTTAGCTGCTCATTATCAGCCAGCGCAGCAAACCTGTTGCTGTTGTTTGTTGATTCCACAGCTGCGTGGGTTGTGTTAGTGCAGTTAATTTTGGTTACGTTGCCTCGAATTTTTTGAGGGCTTAGTTTTCGCTTTATTTGTATATAGCGATCCATTCCGGTTTGTATAGTCGCTGTTTTTGACGCTGCTGACATCGTTACAGTTGCCGATGGCGTAGCGTTAGATGCAGCAACTTTTGAGAGCGACGTTGGCTTTACTTGGTCTGGACGCGGGGTAATGGGCAGTGGGGAGGCACACTCTTCGCTCCAGGTCTTGTGTCCTGCGCTTAGCAAAGCTGGGGAACAAGAACGGGATCTCTCGTTGTCAGCTGATAAAAGTGAACTTTTTGGTTTATTTACTTCCGAGACGAACTCGAAGTACGCGTTGTTTTTCTGTATTGACAGACGCCGCTCGTCTTGCTCACGTTGACGTTGAGATCGAGTATCTTTTTGGTTCATATTTAAATTTAAATTTAAATTTTGGCGCGCGGTTATCAGATTCTAGCGATCTGGCAACACTCCTTCGAGCATCAACTGACTGGCAACTCTGTGCACAAAGTTTACGCCGATCAGCTGGTTTTCACGTGTATTCACTTTGTAAATAAACTATATTTAACAATATTGCGCTTATAACAGTGAATAGTAAGCAGTCCAGACACCAAACGAGCAATTAGGCATCGCGCGAGGTGGCTCTCGGCCTATTATCGGATATTTACCGCACCTTATCGCGATTTAAACTGTGTTTTATTCGGAGCGCTCGCAAAGACACGTCTGCACGAGCTGCCAGGTGGCCAGTGCAATGAATAAAGAATATGAAATATCGTAATAAAAGATCTGAAGATTCTGTTTAAAGAATATGCCGTTTTGACCGATTGTCGGTTTGATCGTCCGTTTTAACAAAGAATATATGATATCTTTATAATTATTGATTATCAATATAATTTAAAATTTCAGCCAGAAGGATAAAAGCTTTGATATTTTTTTAAAGCGTTAACATTTCTTCTTCAGTTATTGACCTATTACAGTCTATTTAATATTTAATATTTTACTTTAAGTCTTAAAATTTGCATAATTTGTCTTATCAAATGCCCTTTACTCCCTAAAACTTCTTTTGGTAATATTTTAAATTAAGTTTATCAGGCCTGTTCCCAATAACGAACGTTTTCAAAAAGTAAAAACGAAACGAAAACGAACGTTTTACTATTTGCTGTTCCGAACTCCGAACGAAATTAACTTGTTTTTACTTTTCGAACTCGGTTTCGAAAACGTTTCGATAGCAGTAATCATCGACCGTATCAGCTGTCATGAAGATGAATAAATTGCTCAAATAACAACAAGCTAAGTTAATTTTTCAAAATGCCATCAGCTTTGGATATTGTTTGCTTGCAGGCGCAGCTGATTGACCTGTGAATGTGCATATTCATATTGACACGAAGCAAATGATCCAAATGTGGAGAACCAGAGCTGTCATCAATTCAAAAATAAAAGCATTCATCCTTCAATTTGTATCTTAAATACGATTAGATTTATTTAAAACTCTTTTTGAAAATCTATTTAAAATATTTCAGGTTGAATATAGCAGATAGAAGCTAAATAAGACTAATACTTTGTTGTCAAATTTTGTTATTCCATTGAAGCAACTCTTGCAGCTGTCGATTGCGAAAGTTGGTATCGATAACAAAAATTACAGTGAAATTCAGAACAGCTCGATTTAGTCATTGATGCTCGGTTTTGTTTTGCATGCAATATTTTATAGATGTTTATAGAAAAAATCTTTTAAAATGTACTTCAGCTATTTAAAGTTGAAGTAGTAATGTTTAATGATTCTAAAAATGTTCAACATTATTATAATCTTCAGTTTATAATTTTAGGTATTTGTTTTAATGCTTTAAATGGCATTTACATTTAAAACCGGTGACTCTAAAGCACACGTTTTGAAAACGACAATTATTGTCGATTTGCGGAATTCGGAACAGCAATCAACTCGTTTTGTGGCATTTCGACTCGTTTTCGTTATTGGGAACAGGCCTGTATATCTCTTATAAATTAATTTTTAAATCATTTTAAAAGCTAAAAATTTATTAATTGTGTTTGCTTTTATACTATATTTGATTACACTGTTCCATTGAGTTTTTGCCATTTGATGGCGTTGAAGCTCATGGGCGGGAGCCCCGTTAATTTTATGCCATTTCATTCGCTCTAACGTGCGTTTAGTGCTAAGCAGCGACGAATAAATAAATGCCTGGGCCGAAGGTGTCTGACAGAGCTGTTCTAATGAGCGTCTTTAAAAGCCGCGCTCCATTAACTCCAACTGCTCCCAGCCTAAATTTGAGAATCTTCCGTCATTTCAAATACGAATTTCCATCAACTATCTTATTTGTTTTTTTTTTGTGCCATATTATTCAATTTACATCGGAATGTGACAGAAATTTCAATATTTATTTATTGCTTATTTTAAATATCCAGAAGTGGTTGTATATTTATTTGCTCTACTGCATCGTTCATCTGAGAACCAGGAAAATTATTTTATGTACATATATTTTACTACATGAAGTTTTTATATACCATTTAGGCAACAAGTCTACTATTATCTTCATATACCAATTCAATTTATCTGGATTTGAGTGTGTATGGGTTTGAGTGAATGAGTTAGAATGAATCTTAAGATTTCACAAATTGCTCATAGAGTATCTCTCAGTCGAGCGCTGTTCACTCAAGTACTCTTGCACTTTGTACATACATTATTTGCACCGTGTTATTTATGACGCTTTCAACTCACGTGTGGTTTAATCTAAGTGCAAGTCAATTCAGTAGCTTACAATTTATGTACGATGTTGCCAACTGTGGGCAGTTCTTTAAACGGGTTTCAACTTTCCAACATGCTTCAATAATTGTGCCGCAATCTTTGGATAGTGCCAACTTGTAAGTAGGCTTTTAATAATGTACTGACTGTAATCAAGAGGCCAACTTTTCAGAATAACTAAAGCTTATAATTTATCAGGACTGTCAAATTTATTACATGTGGTCCAATTTGTGGAGTCTTCCAACATGCGTTTATAAATTTTTTACTATAATCTCTGTTAAAACACCTATTTAGGTATTGTTATCTAGGTTATATGGATTTTTAAATTATAATTCAATTATATGGGCATTAAACTTGATTTATTAAATTGAGTG
Source organism: Drosophila subquinaria (assembly GCA_037043405.1). NCBI lineage: Eukaryota > Metazoa > Arthropoda > Insecta > Diptera > Drosophilidae > Drosophila > Drosophila subquinaria. The sequence continues at coordinate 20,695 of JBAMBL010002952.1, forward strand.
TTTCTTTGACTTAAATTATTATTTCTATGTTCCAACTACTGCACTATGGTTAAAAACTAGGTATAAACTCTAAATACTTATTGTATGAAAATTACGAATAAGTGCCTTTTAAGCAATTTTCAAAAAATTATAAAAAAATATAAGCGAAAAGACTTGTGAAAATTTTTTTTTGCAGTCACTCCTTAAATTGTTTGAAGAATGTTTTTGCATCCCAACATTTTTTTTTAAAAATCGAGGAAAAAAGTTTTGAAAGTTGACTTTTTTTAAAATTCGAATATTTCAATTTGTACTTAATGGGTTAAGGAAAGTTATGCATCATTCAAACGGAATTTAGATGACCTTTCCAAATATTTTTTTTTTATTTGAAGACTTGACTTACAACGGCTGTTATAACAAAAGAAAGAGTGTACTTATTAATTTGGCCAGTAGTGTAGCTAGAGGCTTAAAATTTTACACGAAGCTTAGTTATAATCATGCCCCAAAATTTCTGATATCCAATTTTGTGACGAATAATATTAAGTTTTACACAGGGACTGTAACTCTTATAAGTTTTTTGTCAAAAAATTAAAATATAAGAGTTATTGGCTGATTTTTATAAAAAAATTATTTTTAAATAAATTAGAATTAATTTAAATGATAAAAATCAAAAATAATTATTATTTTTCAATTTTTATATAAAAATAAACCCCAATTCTTATTTCCAATTTTTATTATAAAAATTGACAAATAACTCTTATTTGTTGATTTTTATTATAAAAATTGAAAATAAAAATCAAATCGAAATATCTTTTGAACCAAAGAAGCCACATCATATATAGACCTATATATATGATCTACGCATCAATACCTTTCAGTTGATGTATTATATGTATGTACCAATGCATATACACATGAGTAAATGATAATATTTTAATAATAATTATGTGTAAAATCTTTTGCCTACCACTTCAACCTGGATAAACTGCAAAAAAGTATATTTTTTAGAACTCTATTTGAATTATGAACGCAGCATGCGATGGTTAACGCAGCATCGTTCAACTTTTTGTCTACATTGGTTTCAGTTCAGTTCAGCTCAGTTAAGTTCAGTTTCTTACAGCGACCGTAGCGATTATAACTTTTATTCAAAAAATTCAAAAATAAGAATAGATATCTGATTTTTAAAAGAAATTAGCAATGGGTCGTAAACGTGACGCTATAGCTCGTGAATTTTTTGATTTTAAATCAAAACCAGATGAGTCGGTGTGCAAAATTTGTAAGCGTTCCTTTAAGGGCAAGTACTTCACAAATTTAAAGAGACATATTCATGGGTGTCATGCCGATCTCACGACTGAGCAGGACCAGGAGAAAGTAGATCCTCTAGAGAAGAAAAAGAAATTTTCAATCAGTATGTCTTCAAGCGATGTGAAAAAAGCCTGCGTTCAATTGGTGACAGAAGAAAAAGTGCCATTTCAACTATTTGATTCTGCACCATTTAAGACATTGACTGACCAAATTTTTAACGGTTTAAATATGATTCCAATAACATCACGGAATGTGATGCAGCACGTCTCCGAAAAATATGAGCGCGAAAAGCTCCTTTTAACAGATCGGCTTAAAGACAAGATGCTTTCGCTCAAAATTGACATCGCTTCTCGCCACTCTAGAGGCATTCTGGGTGTAAACGTTCAGTATTACAGAAATCAAGCCATTGAAGTGAAGTCGTTGGGTATAATTGAGCTGCATCGCAAACACACTGGGCTCAATTTGAGCATGGAAATTGAAAACATTTTAGCGGAGTTTTCTATTAGAAAGCAGCAAATATATACCATCACATCAGACAATGGTAAAAATGTCTTAAAGGCAATCGAGTTCTTGAACGAAGACCCCGAAAGTGTGCTTAATTCTGACCTCGAAAATGAAGAGCTGATGGGAGACATAGAAATTTTTTCGATTAAATCAATTCGATGTGCTGCTCACTCGATGCAACTAGCCGTAAAAGACTTTTTGAATGTAGATGCAAGGAATGATATTGTTACAATTGCACGAAAGCTTGTAAAAACATTGCGAACACCAAGGTTCAGGTAAGAATACAAAATGAGGAATTTTAATGAAACAGAGATTAATTTTTTTCTTTTAGACTTGCAATTTCAACAACAGCTCTACCCCTGCCTATCACAGATGTGCCCACAAGGTGGAACTCAACATATGAAATGCTGAAAAGTGTATGCATATACGAGGAGTTTATTCGGGAACACTTGCCTAAAAACCAACAGCTAACAGATAAGCAATGGGCTGACATTAAAGTGCTGCTGTCTGTGCTGGAGCCGATTTCTGCAGCCACCAAAAAGTTGCAAAAGGAACAGCTTTATTTTGGGGACTTTTACAAGCTATTTCTTGAAACAAAACTTATGATAAAGTCTATGAGTAGCAATATTCATAGTGCCGATTTAGCCAATAGCTTGGAGAATCGGGAGGAAAAACTTACAACCAATGAAGTTGTTCTCTCAGCAATTTTTTTGGATCCCAGAATTAGGCGAATAATTCTTAAGAATCCCCTTCAGCTGGCAGCAGCCAAAAATCATTTGGTAGAATTGATGCGCAAAATACTTGCATTTAACAAGCAGGTAAGCTTAATGACGCTTTCCATATATAATACATTTTTATGTTTTTTTTCATTTATCAGAAGAATCAAATTAAAAAAATACGGGTTTCATCAGAAGGCTCGGAGACATCGTCGGATCAACCGGATAATGGCATTCAAGAAACACCGCAAAGCACATGCTCACTTTTGAATGAGTTTTTGAACTCAATTGAGGTGGAATCCGAAGGTGAAAACTCTGAGGAAGAGGACGAACCGGAGCTCAGATTGGCAACCATTGAAATTCATGGGTATTCGCCAAAACCAATTGACGTTAATGTTAATATAATGAACTATTGGGAGGAAAAAAAGTACACTTATCCACGCCTGTACCGTCTGGCTAAGGTACTTCATTCCGTGCCTGCTACACAGGTATCAGTGGAAAGGGCATTTTCTGCTCTAAAGCTGGTAATGACGGACTTAAGGTGCAACCTATCCTCCGAATCATTAAAAAAAATCATGTTCCTTAAATTGAACAAATAAAAAATATAATACCATATGAACATTAAAATCTTTGAGTCTGGGCAAGTATCTAAGGAAATAATAAAATATGCATATACTCATGTGTATAGGCATTGGTACATACATATAATACATCAACTGAAAGGTATTGATGCGTAGATCATATATATAGGTCTATATATGATGTGGCTTCTTTAGTTCAAAAGATATTTCGATTTGATTTTTATTTTCAATTTTTATAATAAAAATCAACAAATAAGAGTTATTTGTCAATTTTTATAATAAAAATTGGAAATAAGAATTGGGGCATAATTTTTATAAAAAAATTGAAAAATAATAATTATTTTTGATTTTTATCATTTAAATTAATTCTAATTTAATTAAAAATAATTTTTTTATAAAAATTGAAAATAAAAGTTTATCCTGTTTTCGAATTTGGCGTTCAAAAATAACATATGTCTGTTTTTCCCACTCTTCTGGGACGCTTTTTGGTGCTTTGATTTTTTTAAACTCATAACTATTATTCGCAGTCCCTGGTTTTACACATAAATTATTTTAAACAAAATTTTGGCACTTGGCACATTGCGCTAAAATGTCTCAATTCTAATACCAAATAAAACTCACTTTTTGCGCAGTGCCGAATGCAAAAATTTTGTTTAAAATAATTTATGTGTAAAACTTAATACTATTCGTTTTGCACATTAGTAAGTTAAATTGATACCTTTCGACCTGATCGGACAGTCATAGCAAATTATCCATTCTTCCTGTGTATATATGCTAGTCGCCTTCGCCCCCTTCATGCTACTTTCGTCAATAGTGCGGACTGCCGTCCGCAGTGATATTCAAAAATGTATAATTTTTTTTGTTATTTAATTGGAGCTTGTCTTCATCCCCCTTCCTCCACAACTAAGAAAAAAAAACGTAAATTTTTTATTTCAATCTTAAATATAAAGCAATTTATTTTAAGCTTTCCATGTTTGCTAAGTAGTCTAAAGTAGAATTAACAATTTAGTTAGTTTTTTAATCTGACCACTTTCACCTCGCTCCCCATCTGAGTCATCATCATCACACCTACAGCATGTAATTTTTTACGAAAAGGAACAAAATCGAACAAAAGGGATTATCAACATCTGATTGCAGATGGTTCATTTAATAACCTTTAGTAAAACTCTCGAGCTCTCGTGAGCCCTTACTAATAAAAAGTTTAACAGAACAGGAACACATTTGTTAGTTTTGAGCTAAAAATACACATGAACAACACACTGGACAGTTGCACAATAAACCACAAATACTAAAAATCTCTTCTACTACCG